>JABUQX010058765.1:27500-32500 GCA_015478945.1 Trachelipus rathkii
ATGTAAGGGTTCATCCCTTGGCCCAGGTGGGCCACAACCATACCCCCTCACAAACCCCGCCATTCACTCCTGTTATACACCTTTCTTCTCGCCTCTACCAAACTCACATTTCTCTCCTTCAGACATTCGTTTACTGACTCAATCCACTTTTTCTTCGGTCTCCCAGTCGGTCGGTTCCCAACACACTCGCCACTATACATCCGCTTAACCAACCGACTATCATTCATCCTTTCCATATGACCAAACCATCTCAACGTACTTTCATTTACAGTATAATTTACCCCCTTTCTTCACCACACAACTCTCTAATACGTTCATTCCTCATTTTATCAATTCTTCTCACACCTAGCACACCCCTAAGATTGTCCATCTGAACACATTGAACTTTAGATCTATACCTCTTATTCCAGACCATAGTCTCACTACTATACAATAACACAGGTAACAACATACCCTATGTAAGACTCTAGCACACTCAAGACTTAGTCCTTTACATTCACCAACGATTTGATTGCACCAGCCATTCCTGCCATTCACAACTTTGCTACTACACTCTGCATCATCCGTTCCTTCTCATCCAACATATATCCTAAATATTTAAACTCAGACACTTGTTCCAGCTGCTCACCATCTAACATAACTTCACACTGAGGACTGTCCTCACTCACAACCATAACTTTACCCTTATCTACGTTTACTTTCAACCCTCCTTTTACACACCCTGTAAATCTCTACCAATCCTCTCAAACTCTCTTCAAATTCGCCACACAGAACCAAATCATCGCATATAATAGGTAGGGCACCTTCACTCATCTCCATTCTCCATCATTCTAACACCATTTCCTGCCATCTCCCACCTCGAATTCTTTCATAACCCCATCCATATACAAATTGAATAACCAAGGAGACATAACACAACCCTGTCTCACTCCGCTATTAATCCTAAACCAATCACCATTGACACCATCTATTCTTACACACGCTTCACTATCGTCATACATACTTTTGATTCCATTCAGAAGCCTACCACCAACACCATATATCACTAACACCTGCCATAAAGCTTCCCTATTAACTCTATCATACGCCTGTTGCAAATACATAAAACCTAAATACAATTTATTCTTCTTCTCCCTCATTTTCTCAATCATTTGTTTCAATGTAAAGATTTGATCCACACATCCTCTACCACTTCTAAACGCACCTTGTTCTTCACCAATCAGTCCTTCAGTCACTCAACGCACTCTTTCGACCAAAATACCAGCATATACCTTCCCTACAACACTCAATAAACTTATTCCCCTACAGTATAATTTCTACAGTTCCCCTTTTCTCCCTTACCCTTATATAAGGGTACTATTACCGCTCTCCTCCAATCCCTTGGAACTATACCCTCCATAAACGCTTTATTACACAACTTCCAAATCCAATCAATCACCATCTCTCCTCCGTTCTTGATCATTTCACCAGTAATTTCATCTATACCTGCAGATTTACCATTCTTCAACAACTTTCTCACTCTACCCATTACCTCCTCCTTACTAATAACCTCATCCCCAAAATACCTATTCCTTCTTGCACCATCAAACCCACACACATTCACTATCACCTCTTCATTACTGTTAATATTGTGCAGATTTTCGAAGTGTTCTTTCCACACTCCCCTCAAATCCATTTCATCAGTTACAAAAGCACCATCCCTATTCATTATTCTAAGCAGATTCCCTTTATTCTCATTCTTAACCTTTCGCGCTTCCTTCCAGAAGAGCTTCCTATTCCCTTGTATGTCCCCATTCATCCTCCTTCCAAACTGTTCATTTACCTCTTGTTTTCTCCTACGTATGCACCTTTTAGTATTTCTTTTTTCCTCCTTATATAATTCCAAGCATCTTTCTTTTGAGACTTCATCATTTGCTTTTAGTACATTCAACCACGCTTCATTTTTACCTTTAACCGCTTTCATCACCTCTTCATTCCACCATTCACTGTTAACATTCTTACTTCCTACTTTAGCACATCCACACTTCCTTTGCACTACTAACAATTGCTTCCTTCATTTGCCCCCAGATTTGTTCAGTATCAACTTGTTCACATTCAACCGATTTACTAGCGCTCTTACATACTTATCCTTATTGTCTTGTTCACTTAACTTCTCACTCTTAATTTTATATATATATATATATATATATATATATATATATATATATATATATATATATATATATATATATATATATATATATATATATATATATATATATATATATATATATATAAATATATATATATATATATATATATATATAAAATCAGTTCCTAAGCATGCAATCCCCATAAAACATTAATGGCAACTGACTTTTACTCAGCGCGATGCCGGTAACGACCCTACAAAATGAGAAGATGCCAATAATTATTTTATGCCGTCGTAACATAAAAACGGTCGATGCTAGAGAAAAACTAAAAACATATTTGGAATCTGCATAAAAAACTGAATAAAAAACAATAAAAAAAATCAGAAGAAACAAAAACAATTTTTTTTTTTTTGTTACATTGCGTAATAACCTTAGTTTCGATATATAAAAGGTTCTAATAAGGAATTCCTTAAGCTAACTGAAACCCCACAAGAATGGCATCTCCGACGGTGAACCACTTCTAGAATGCATTTAAATGGCATAACCGAGGAGCTTGCTCGCGTGACAAAAAAAAAAAAGATTCACAGAAGTGGAAGCCGCCTTATCAGCAACCCCTGGCAACAGCACTGATAGTGATGATGGTGGCTTTTCAGCAAATAAACCTACTGAAGATGAAGAAGATTTGGATATGTTAAACTTTGATAAGTTCATGGCCGAAATTGCAATGACATCTCATTCACCTTCAAAGAAATCACACCAAGGAACCTCATCGAAAAAAACTGAAGAGACGGTCATCAAGAAGCAAAGATAATTCAAATTTGCAATCTGTGAAAAAGGAGATAAAGCTCTACGAAAACATGGAGATGCTTCCAACAGAAGAAAATCCTTTCATGTGGTGGCATGAAAATGGGCCAAGGTTTCCATTATTATCAGTGCTTGCAAGCAAATATTTATCAGCCCCTCCCTCATCAGTCAAGAGCGAGCGTATTTTTAGTGTAGGTGGGAATGTAAACACCCCAAAAAGGAACAGGCTCTCGCCAGATACTAGTGAAAGCTTAATGTTTTTGCATCACAATTTGAAATTTTTGAATTTCAGTATTGAATGATATCTATCTTTATCTTAAAAGAAGGGGTATATTATTATTATGTCATGTTTGAATAATAACGTTTTTTATTTTGTCTTTTCAGCTGATTAATTGAGGTCTCTTCTTTCATTATTTTATTCTTTATATTGTAGCTAGTTAAAGAATCTTCTTGTAAATTGTAATAATGTTAAAACATAAAAGCTAGTAGCTAAACTTTGTTAATACTTACTGGAAAATGGAAATGGATTTTTTTTTTGAATAAACACAAACGTAAAAAAGTTATTATTCATTAAAGATACTATTTTAATTTATAAAATAAATATCTTGGGCACAACCAAATATGAAATAAATGACTAAGTATTGGTTGTACAGGGAATGCAATCCTGAGTTGCCTAGCAGTACACAAATGTTCTAACTTATTACTGTGTATTTAATATATTAATTAAAGTATCGGTATCGGCACCTAAAAATAATAGAGTATCGGTATCGGCCTCTTTTCTGGTATCGATGTACATCCCTAATATATATATATATATATAGATATATATATGCATACTTACATATATATATATATATATATATATATAACTTAATATATATATATATATATATATATATATATATATATATATATATATATATATATATATATATATATATATATATATATATATATATATATATATATATATATATATATATATATATATATATAAGTGATGGATCGAATAACCACAACCGCAACCGCAAATGCGGAGAAACCGCACATATTTTGACAACCGCAACTGCAACCGCAGGTTGTCACTGGTCTAAACAACCGCAACTACAACCGCAACCGCGGTTGTTACTGGTCTTCGTAACCGCAATTGCGGTTGTCAGGAAGTTATTTTAAAAATACTTTTATGCTCTCTCTCTCTCTCTCTCTCTCTCTCTCTCTCTCTCTCTCTCTCTCTCTCTCTCTCTCTCTCTCTCTCTCTCTCTCTCTCTCTCTCTCTCTCTCTCTCTCTCTCTCTCTCTTTATTATATGAAAAACAAGGATTCGGTTTGTCTTTACTCTTCAAATACTTTTAAGATAAGACAACTTACTAGTTCTGATTTTATACTAATTGAAAAATGTATTACCCTATTGGAGCCATTTGAAGAGATTACTAAAAAGTTAAGCTTTCATTCATCTTCTATATCATAAGTAATTCCTTTTATTATGTCGTTAAAAACTCTTCACCAGACCTCAGATTTCGAGGCTGAAGAGGGAATTAAATCAGCTGTACAAACAATAAATTCGGAGTTAACTCGAAAATTTGATAATTTGGAAAGAAATTTATTGTATTTTATTGCAAAGTATCTAGATGCTCGATATAAAGGGAAATTTTTTACATCTTCTTATGTTTTGAAGGAAGTTCAGGAAGCAATAACAAAACAATTTAAGGAATTTTCATCAGAATATAGAAAAGTTATATATCTATTAACAGACATCCTTAAAGAATTTAAACTGCAGAAATAAAGCAACCTTCAACATCCAAGCCAAAAACTGTTTGAAACCATGAATGCTCATTTAACATCAAGTAGTGGTGATGAATACAAAAATAGTTTAATGAAAGTGTTTTGAATGTAATAGCAGAATATCAAAAAAAAAAAAAAAAAAAAAAAAAAAAAAAAAAAAGGATCAATCTCGAGGATGATCCTCTAATGTGGTGGAGAGGGAACGAACATAACTTCAAACAGTTAAAGATGATGGGTAAAAGATATCTGTCATGCACATCTAGCGAACAACTTTTCAGTAATG
>JABUQX010058765.1:37500-52500 GCA_015478945.1 Trachelipus rathkii
GCACATAGAGGGGAGAGTAGGGCTAAAATGAAGATGGAATCAGTATACCGTATAATATAGTAAATACGGCTTGCTGGCTAGATAGCGTGGATAGAGGAGCGCGATATACGAGGGATGGAGGGGTCAGCGCGTTAGCTGGTAGATGACTATATTAGCCAGGTAGGAGGACCAGGTATTAGTGTATACCGCATAGAATTGGGCGGAAGGGACGGAGCGGCGCAGAAGGCGAATACTATATCTGCGTCAAGGAGGCAGGTAAGCCCGGCGACCCATTGTAGCAAGATCCAACTCGTTCAACATGCACGAGCGGGTAGAACATTACGGAATTCAGAATAATAATCCTCTATCAATATGTACATGACTGCTCAGTGAGGTATATTACATCGTTCAGATGGGCGAACATGTAGTGATTCGCAGACGTCAGCTGAGTTTCTTCATAAAACGAAAATAACGCTGGGACTTCGAATTTAAGTTTACCTAATTAGATCGATATTTAAAATAGCACTAATGATATAAAACATTTTCATGTTCTTCTCTTGATCTTGATTATAAGGTTTGTTTATACCAGTAATATCGTCGGGTCTATAAAAAGTCCGACAAATCTCAGAGATATGAGTTTGATTTACTGATGTAAATATACCATGGAGCATAGATATAGGTGCAATTAGTATAATTCGCTATGCACATTTAATAATAAGGATCAGGATAGCGAGTAGGATAGCATAGAAGAATATTAAGCTAACAACGTCTGGTATCAGTCTCGCTAAGGGAAGATAGTTGAGTGGTGTGTCCTACCTTGCGCAGAAGGTGATAAGTGAAAAGCGAGAACGGGTAGCGGAGGTGACGGGCCAAGCTGAACCTATTTGCCTCAAACTTCTATTCTTTATTCCATTGATTGGAAAAGGTGTGAGCGTAGAATAAGCACACGATGGGGAGAAAATCATAGAGCATTGAGCGATTGAAATGCCGAAAAATATCATCATCTCGTCGAGAGGGCTCGAGGTAGCGGGGTTAGCAGCTGAGACAAATAGGAAAAGAAAAAAACGCAAAAAAAAGGTGAGCTATTTATGCGCACAGATAATCTGTACGTTTTTAAGTAGAACCGAGCGTTCATTTATAATGGACCTAGCGATTATTGAGATCAGTATCATACTATAGTATGTAGGTTAGCTGACAGGCCCAGGAGACTCCGTTGGTGGCGCCGATACACTTTTGAAGTATAACAGATGAATATAGTAATCTCCTTATTCTTGATTAGCATGCAGATGAAGAGCGTGCGCAGCTATACAGTAACGCATTAATGGAGAGGAGGAGCGGAGAGAGAGAGAGTGTAGAGATGCCACCAAACACACAGAGGAAGAGCGAGAGAGAGCGAGAGAGATAGGTGACTAGCGAGGTCATGGGGCGTCAAGAAAATAAAAGGAAGAAGTGAGTCATGTGCCGGTCTGACAATCAAAATATCGCTGCACAGGGAAGAGAGCACACTCATCTTAGATTGCCCAGGCACTATCATGGGGGCCCAAGCGAGAGCGCGCGAGGTAAAGCTGCTGGGAAGCAAGAGAAGTTTCGATATTGTTCTATAGGAAAATCAGTCCTTAGCAGACTTGATATTAATGAATATAGAACCGCTGGGCGGGAGAGTCGTTAGGAGCATAGCTATGAATATCTTGAGTAATAAGCGGTGCACTCATCAGGTGCATACTTAGCAAGATTGGAACCAAATTGGAAAGAGAAAAGAAGCAATGACATCATAACCTTCTGCAGGTAACACCAACAACATCATACCACAAGATCGTTGTGAGAACAAACAAAAAAAATACTTTTTCCTGGTAACAACGCGACTCTGAGGGACATCTCAGATTGTTTCACACAGGAAGCAGCTATTATCATAGCAGGTAGCCTGCGGACGCATAACGCTAACCAGCTGTATAGCCCAGATGCAGACAATCAAGATGCTAACATGCTGGAAAGGCGTCAAGAATTAAACACGGTGTATAATTAAGAGACCCAAACGATGCACATGTTTCATGAAATATTTCATCTAATCGCAAAGAGCGTACAAAGAATGTAAAACTGTTTTACGCAAGAAACATCATGTCAAAGTATGTTGATAATGAAGCTAGTATAAGAATAAGTGCATATAAAGCTGATTTCACCAATTCTCTTTCAGAATTGGTTTAACAAAAAAGGTGGCTTCCATTACAGAAGCAGATGATGTGTACAAAGAAATATGTGTGCAGAAAACGGGATAGAGAATGAACGTGTTATGAAAAGGAAGACAATTAAAGCATTCATTGAAGAAGAGCTTTGGGACATGGACGTACAATTAATTTTTTTAACCTCACAGCAAGAATCAACCACAACGTATATCTTTAAAAGCTACTACAGATGTTGTTCTAACTAAAACTAAAGCTTTTCTGGAAAAATGGGCGCCCTCTTTGAAACGACAAGTATTATAAGGATGTAAATTTTGTTAATGCAAAAGGAAGCATCTACAAAAAAAACTGCAAAAACAACGACCTGTGTAGTGGAGGAACTAGAAAAGGAGATAACTCCCAACACTCCTGCAACTACATAATTGGTAACTCGAGCGAAAGGACACACTCTCAAGAGTCAAGAAAATGATCACTCTCGCAAGATACAAAAAGAATACCACTCTCTCAAAGCACAAAAATAAAACTACTCTCTTAAAACTCAAGCAGAAGTCAAACACTTTCTCAAAATCAAAAACTCGCCAATACTCGCAGCAAATTCCTTCTCCAACTTTTGCATAGTATAGGTTGCTCAGTTGAATACAGCAAAGTTCTTTGCCTAGAGATATCAGAAGCAAAAAAGTTTATGAATGAAAATGGTAGGTGTATATTCCACACGACTTTGTCAGAGGGAGGTTTATGTATTGTGCAGCAGATAATATAAATTTCCTTGAAGATGCTCCTGATAGTAAAAGAACTCTACTTGGAACAGTCATGGTCTGCTACCAATTGTGCTTATCCTAAGACCAGTCTGAAATGACAGTAGCTTCAGGTCCAGTGACAAGTCGCTCAATAACAATTTTTTCTCAATGTATGACCACTTTAATGAAATACAAAGGTCCAAAGAACATTAAACCAGTAAAACCCAACTTTTACAAAAGAAGTACTATGTTCAACCAAAGCAGATCTATCTCAATATGTTTCTTTAGACATTGCGTAGCTATTGAGCAAATGTGTAAAGTGGTCATCAGAACACGCAACTTATTCCTAATAACAGAGTTAATCACAAGAAACATATGACATAGAAAGTACAGAAGGTGATCTATCAGATGCCTTGGATCAAACGAAGGGAACCCCACACATACCAACATGATCAGGCTTTAATTCAGCGTTATTGGATGTCCCGGACGGGAAGGCACGAGTATTTGTCCTACCAATAATACTGGCTAGCCCCATTCATCATTCAGTTCAATTAACCTTCCTCACCCAACTGGAACTTGTTAATAAATACATCTGTGGCAATAATTCCAAATGTGTCTTGATTCTAGACTTGGGTCTTTATAAGCCAGTCCAGCAACTAATTATGTCACAAGTTGATCTGTATCACCGTTGGATTGTGGGACCAGGCGAGTTGCACACAGCTTTTGCAATGGCATGTGCAATTGGAATTTTTATTGACGGAACTGGAATTCCTGACTTGTGATCTGGCATGTGCAATTGTAATTTTTATTGACGGAACTGGAATTCCCGACTTGTGGTCAGTGCTGTATTGTAATAACAAATCATTTCAGGTAAGAAGTTCAGATGTGCGGTTGAAGCACACTTTCGTGCTCTGCGAGATGGATACTTTTAGCGTTTCTTTGAAGAACATGAAAGTTTGAACATTAGTGTTTATAATGAAGTGCAAGAGCTACGAGTTCTATTCAATGAAACTGGGACACAAGAATGTCTTACTAAACTACTCTTGTCAATACAGGACTGTTAATTTGGATCTGTATCTTTCTTCACTAGAAGATTTCTTAAAATAATTCTGTGCGTTAGATTCGACAACTATTCTGGAATGTCCGCTTGGTACCTTGCTGATATGAGAAGTTTGAAAGAATCAGATCCAGATATTTGGCCAGAGTTCGAAAAGGGCAACTGGGTAGTAAACTAGTCTAACATACCGTTTGTGCTCTAGCTTGTGATGAGGCACTAGAGCATAAAAACAGACCAATGAAAGTTGTGGGAGAACTGGTTGGAATAACCCAGCAACCGAGTGCTCTCGCTCGCTCCTTCTAAGCATCACCTGAGCTCAAAAGGGTATCACAAGAAACACTGAGTATGTGTGGTTGTTCATTCAAACCGGAAGCTAGAAAGGACCATTTAAATAATGAAACCGCAGCAAAAGCCCAAGATAAAGCAATTCCAATCCTATGTGGTGAACTGGAGCGTATTGGAAATCCTTTTCAGTCGAAGGTCCCGAACTCATGAAAAATAACAACAAACGCTGTATTCAGCAAGCAAATCACATCAGATGTTAGCCGAATTGAATCATTAGGAACAGATTTGTATGAAGCCTTTAAGTCAGAGAGATTTCTTGATGAATCAGTCAGTCTCTGATCACATATAAAAAAAGAACAAAGTAAAACTATGTTCTACCATAAACAAACAAATAAAAGTAAAGATTGCTGAATCCATAAAAAAGTTGAATGCAGATCGTTAACTTTTTGCACGAATTTTGATTGCAGCACTATGTCAACGAGAAACAGACCTATGCACAACCTTAGAGAAGTATGAAATGTTGGTTGTGCCTAGATTCTTGTTTGCACAAGATGGAACAATGCATCAATGCCTAGCTAAAAGTAAACCAAATCATTCTTAAGTCTGTTTGTGGACCCTTGCAAAAAAAATCCTCCTACCACTGTAAAGCGCTCACCAAAGCAAATAGCTGGGTCTCAAAAGTGGACGGAATGGGAGAATTTGCAGGCTCTTGAATAAAACCATCGCAGTGAAGCCTGTAAAGATCTTGCGAATGGTTCCACCAAAAGAATCCAAAGAAAATAACTGCAGTATGAATAAATCATATTGTTTCTTCAGTACTTAGAGCAAATCATATTCAAGAAATCGTAACTAAGAGTAAGGGGATTCAATGGAGGAGTATCAAACACAGTGCAAAATATTGACACCACGACATTTCAAAAAGTTAAATATAAATAAAGCTATTGTCACACACTCGCTAGAAAGATAAAGTTAACCCACCTATCCTTGCAATACAAAATGCTAAGTCCTATCAAGAAAGCAAGCAAAGAAGATGTGTTGTTCCGCGGCATTACGGAAAGTTCTTGCGACCATTGCTCTTGGATGTTTAAACAGCGTAGTCGAGAAGAAACCGGCGCAGCAAACAATCTACTACTGCTATTAACGCAAAATGCAGAATGCCAGATACACTACTAGTGGTTTGCACAAGAACAGATATTAGTTTTGCTTAGTGAGACGCATCCCAAGGCTCCAAACACAATTGCTTTGTATGCCTAAGCATCAGGCGTAGGGCATATATCAGTAAAAACATATTTACAGTCACTTTCGGGCACTAAAAGCTATTACCTCAGTTTCCACTCATTATCACAGGTGTGACTGCCGAAGTGGTTGGAAGGAGGATAGTATCATACTGGAGAATCATTTATTCAGCGAGTTGATGAACTTATTTCCTGCATAAGTTTTGTCATGACTCAGGTACCGTGATGGCAAGCAGCGGTAATATGAACCAAGCTTGAAAGCGATTTAGTTCTTTATTCGAGATTATAATAGCGCCACACACCCGGCGAACAACAGCTCTAGGCCTGGACATTCAAGCATACCATTATCGGGTGGCAGTCGCACAAGTGAGATTTCGCCTGCGCCAAGCAAACCCTTAGAAGAAAGTACCTTCTCTCGCCCGGCACATTTAAAGGGGCCCATGACCCTAACATCACTTAAGAGAGCTAACTTTCAAGCACTTGTATGGTCAAAAGACGATGAGCCAAATCCGGCCATCCCTAATCCAGTTGGACACGGTTGGTGTGTGGAAGAGGGAGTGCTTGCCCCTGTTATGTGACAGACACAGTGCGCCCGGGAGTCCCTTCTGAAACTGATTAAATGTTCATGGGTAAGACCGATGTCAACTCACCTTGCAAACTGTTTACATACAATCGTCTGCTGTTGAGGGCACCCTATTTTTAGCTTTTAACAATACCTCTACGACAAATTAAATAAAAATTAAATCGGTTAGATAGCGACCGAACTACAGGAGTTTGTTTATATAGCAATTGCGGCCATCTTGGATGACGTACCGGACAGATATACCAACACATTCAAGAGTGCGTCTATGAAATTATTAATACAAGCATATTTTTAGATAAAAATGACGCACCGTGCTTTCCCTTCATTAACCTTGCACGGGGAACAGTTTTTTCCCATTGTGCTCCCGGACTATATAAAATATTGTTAGCAAAGTCAATTCTTGTTTAAGTAATACTTCATAGGCTTGATATGCACGCTGCAACATCAAAATAGCTATCACCTATACAATATATGATATATATATATATATATATATTATATATAATATATAATATATAGATATTATATATATATAGGTATATATATATATATATAATATATATAATATATATATTATATATATATATATATGTCCCTACAAGTAAACTTTACTGAATGCCAAAACACTGAGTAAATGCGGTGGGCTCCTCCGTGACGTATATGAGTGGGTAGCTAGCCACCAAGCCTACATATCCATACCAGTTTTTAACCAAGATTATAAAGTTTTAACCAATCTCATTGTGGTTGATCGTGGTTCTAACCAGCTCGTTACGCTTTTTGCAACTACATCTTTTTGTGTATGGTGCGTTGTTTTCTATCCTCGGTTACGGTTTGCGAATGGAGGTAAAAATATGCAGCCGGTACGCTAGTCAAATTGTGTTGAAACGTAGCAAGTCTGCACTGAGACATGCTGCTTCTTAAACGAAAGCTATGGGGATGCCTCTCCATCGAGATACTAGTTTCTTAGTGGCACAAAACTTTCAAAGATGGTCCGAGGAAATGTGAAAGACGACCCTGGTTGTGGAAGACCAATCTCGTCACCAAACGATGATAAAAGTAGAGTTGTTAGAGCTGTGATGGATAGAGACCGCCGGTCAGTGTCAGAGGGATTGCAGAAGAAACTGGTTTGGATAAAAATTCAGTTCCATAGAATTTTTAACGAACATTGCACATGATAAAAAAGATTGCGCAAAACTAGTGAAGAAGGACTTGGTCGTGGAGGCAGAAAAAGCGAAACAAGGTCAAAAATTTTAAAAGATGTACTTGAAAGACTCGAAATGAAGCACAATTTTGGAAAAGGTTATAACAATGCGATGAATCATGGGTTTGAGTCGATCCTGAAAAACCAAAAGGCAAAGTGAGGAATGGCACAACAAAAAAATTTCCTCGTCCGAAGAAACACGTATGAAGCAAGTCCAAGGGGGAAAACACTGATTTTTGTTTTTATCGACAGACTTGGTATTGTGCAAAGGATTTGTACCTTCAGGACAGACAAGTTAATCACGTTCTTTTACAAAAGATGTCTTGGAACGAACTTCGAAAACGAGTTCAGCGAATCAGAAAAGCATTGCAGATGATTAGGTACTGCACCACAATAACAGCGCCAGTCTCATACGGTTCTCGTTATAGAATTCTGAAGAAAAAAAACATTCAAAGTACTTCCACATCCTCACAACGGCCAGATTCTAGCTACCGTGCGATTTTCTAACCTCTTCTTAAGTTGAAAATGAAGGTTGAAGGGTCATCATTTGGGCGATGGAAAACATAAAAAATACTGTAGCACGTAACTAAACACACTTCAGGGAAAATGACTTCCGGTACTGCTTTGAAAAGTGGAAAGAAACGTTGAAACCGCTGTGTAAACTCCAGAGTCATACTCGAAGGAGATAACTTGTAATTTCAGGTAATCCAATACATAATTAAATACATCAGTACACTTACTTATGGAAAAATCATAAATATTTTATATATATATATATAATTATATAATTAATATAATATATATATAATATATATATATATATATATATATTATATATAATATATATATATATTATATATATATAAAGCAATATTAAATATAATATAAAATATTATATAAATATATATATAAATATATAATATATATATATAATATATATATATAAATAAATATAAATTATATAAATAAGATATATATAGTGAAAAATACACCCCTAATAGAAGTTCACCCTGCTGGATTCGATCTGACCCAAGTCTAGCCATATACGTGCAATGATTGAACCACCGAGACACGACAACCTAAAAGAAGAACCCAAATAGTTCCTATGGTTATTGGATACATACGTGGCGCTAGCCCTACCTAATAGGGCTAACATGACACGAAGAGCTCTCCCGCCTGCACTCGAGGGCCTGGGCCAACAGGGTAAGCCGAGAGCCAAACAAAGGGTGTTCTTAAGTGTTTTCTAACCTTGTGCGGTACCCGGCTGTTTGGCCCCAGGCCCAAAAGTGCAGAAGGGAAAAGCTCGCATATCCTATTAGGGGTGCGAATATTCACAATAGGAACTATTGTCGGTTCTTATTTTAGCTTCGGGTCTGGTGGTCAATACACTTGCACGTATATCTGCCTAGGGTCCAGGATCGACTCCCAGCAGGGTGAAATGCTTTAAGGGGTGTAATTTTCAAAATACAAATTTAGATTGCGTGGAGATTGGCAATAACTTGAAATATTATAGTATATAAATATATATATATAAATATATATATATATATTATAATATATATATATAAATATAATATATATATATATATATAGTATAAATATAATATATATAATATATAGTTATATATATTATAATTATATATTACTTCTACTTACTAAATGTGTCTGAAGTTCCATCACAAAAATTATTACTCTATCAAGCAGTTGCTTAATACAAATGGGGCCGTTGAATGGCTGAAAACTTATAACTATTTCCTTTTGAACTATATGGCTAACTTTATAGGGTCAATTTGTCAACACTCAAGTTGAAAAACAAACCAAAGTACATAGTTTATATACCACAAATTGCTTCGCTTAAATTCTAAAATTTCCAAAGTTGACATTATTTTTATTAATTATTTTTATTAAATAATATATATATATAATATATATATATATTATATATAATAATAATAATATATAATATTATATATATAATTATATATTATATAATAATATATATATATATATATTATTAAATATAATATAATATATAATATATATAATAAATATATATATATATAATATATATATCACTAGTAGTGTAAGAAGTAGAGGAATGTCAAAACATATCTAAACAAGGGCAGATATCCAGGTACAGGTCGTATTAATTAATGTGTGAAATGTAAGACAAAGGAAATGAAATAAAATGAGAAAAATGCTTTTTTGTGGTCGTTTCGACTGTAGGATACATGAAAGAATGAGAACTTCGCCAAAGTCTAAGGTCACTGTGCTGGACGGAGATATCTTGTTTGTAAAGAAAAGTCATGATTAAAAATGAATACTGTACACTAATTCTGCAGATATTTAAATTTTACTATGTTCATATATATATATATATATTATATATAATATTATATAATAATATAAATATATATATATATATAATATATATAATTATATATATATAATATATATATATAATAATATATCATATAATATATATATATAATTATAATATATAAAATAGATTAGGGCTAGGTTTATAGCAACATCGATCCATATAAATTAGGCCCAGGTTTACAACAACGTCGATCCATCCAGGTTAATGCTATGTTTACGTCAATGTCGATCCATAAAGACCTCGGCAGACATTAGCAGTAGTGTTGATTGACACTAAGCTGATTGGTTACGTTTGTGGGTTCACACTAAAATATTAAATATCGTATTTCGTTTAAAGTAGGTAGCTAACCTTATATAACCTAACTAACATGTTATATAAGCAAAGCAGTGATTCGTTTATTTTGTGATCGGCGCTTTATGGGAAAATATGAAGCAAGTTCTGTTTTTCCCTTTATTTCAAACTTCAATGAGGGAAGCAAAATGTCGCATTTCACTTCATATATATATATAATATATATATATATATAATATATATTATATATAATATATATATATATATATAGTATATCTAATCTGATAGATAGATATATATATAATATAATAAATATATATATATATTAATAAAATTCTTAGGAATGTGTATATAGTAAATATATATATATATATATATATATATATAGTATATATTAATATATATATAATAATATATATAATATATATATATAATAAATAATAATATAATATTAGATTTTAAATATATAATATATATATATATATATATATAATAATAATATATATTATATATATAATATTAATATATATATAATAATATATAATATATATAATATATATATATATATATTATATAATATAATATATATATTTTCATGTTCTAGTGGCAGGTGATTATTGAAAGCGATAAATGCAATTAGTTGAACTTGAACTTTAATTTAGCGCAATTTCTATTCAAAACTCATATTGTTCATATTAAGAGGGGACAATTGTTTTAATATGCAAAACGTAATGAGAAAGCAGCACAGAAGCCAATCTCATTGTTAGTAATTGTAATCAGCACACATATATTGAAAAGAACTCTGCTTTACTTTAGCGTAATTGCTCTATAAGTGTAAACAGAAAGATAATTAGATTGCTGTAATATTTCATAATAACATCCGTTTTCAAAAGAAAGAAACAGAATTTTAATTACAAAATGAAAGCGATTACGAAAGTAAATCCTTAGAAAAGACAATTTTCTCTCCACGGATACGATGTGCATTTGCTGGATAGAATTATTAACGATTAGCTAATTAAACAATACTTAATTGAAAGTGTTCCAAACTCTTTGACATCCATTTATATTATTACTTCAGGTGAGTAACGACCAGAGGTACACATTAAAAGGTACACATTAGATCGAATCAAAGGCCAACATGTCCCGGTACACAGCAATGGAAAGTGTGTAAGTTAAAGAAAACAGGAAAAATAGAGGAATTTAAAATGTTCCAGACTTTACCAGCGAAGTACGTGTAAGAATATGCATAGCAGCTAAATCTAAAGTGAATGTTGAAAAATGAAAAGATGAAACTATGTTATATGTTGAAAGATGTGGCGCACAAGTCCTCCCCTCCCCTCTCAAAGGAACATGTACGCAACAGTTCGACGAACAGAAAGAATTGGAGAGAGTTAGTGCGAACAGGAGAATTAATAGGACGGAAAGCCTAGCTTCCATCCACCTTTTCAGAAAGGGCTGTATGAGATAAACAATTACAGATGTATGATGCATACTTCGTACAGAGGCAAACGAGGTTCCTACAAACAGCAAGCATATGGAGAGGTATGAAGAAGTTCTTAAGAAGTCACAAAATTCAAACCTCTTAAAGATTGTTTAATGAGAAAAATAATGTGATCCTTGCAAGTAAGACCACAAGTAAAAGAACTACCAAAAATATTTACGAGAGACAAAATATATGTTATGTGTTCTCGAAAAAGATGTACGAATATGGAAGATTGTTAGAAAACTAGTTTTTGAGTTTTTGAGGCATAGAAAATGACCATGCTTACCTTGACCTAACTAAAGGTTCGAGAATGATCAGAGGTCATTTTGCACCAAGGTCATTCCTCTCCTAACATTAATTAATTTGCTCTTGAAGGAGTCTTCTTTCAAACTGAAAGGAATAATGAAAGGTGGAATCTTCAGCATAAGATTTCATAGGACATAAACAAATAGAAGGAATGTCATTAACGAAATTTCGAAAAATAGTTATTGATATGACAGAACCCTAAGGAACGCCACAATTAATAGATATGAATGATAGACTGGGACCTTCTACAAAAACAGCTAAAAGGGGTCACTCTGAAATGATATTTTTGTACCAGACTCTATCAAAAAGATTCACCGAAATGGCGAAGAGTAAAGAACTAAAAGAGACGGAGAAGAGAATGGATATCACCAGTAGAGGGCTCTTCATAGAATCTATATTTGAGATTTGAGATAAAATTAGAAGAATTATGATGTTTCCAATCTTCATGTTAATGATAGATCTATTCAAAATCTTGAGGAAAAAAACAGTTTAAAACAATAGGACAATAGTTGAGAGTTGTGAGGAGTCCCCCTGTTATAGCACAGGCAAAATGAGAGCATGAATCTTGTACGAAGGAAAGGCTGAAGTTGGTAAGCAGATTAGAAATAGTATACCAAGGCAAGATGCAAGCTCGGAAACACAAGTTTTAACAATCACTGGAAGAATATCACCAGGACCCTATGCCCTTTTAGAATAAAGTTTAGAGAGAGAGAGAGAGAGAGAGAGAGAGAGAGAGAGAGAGAGAGAGGAGAGAGAGAGAGAGAGAGAGAGAGAGAGAGAGAGAGAGGAGAGAGAGAGAGAGAGAGAGAGAGAGAGAGAGAGAGAGAGAGAGAGAGAGATCAGAAATCACATATTTTAGAAAAAAATACAATGAGTTAGAGGGAGGTGATGGAGTGAGAACTCCTGTATCATTTTGAGATGAATTAAAAGCAAAGGTAATAGCGAAGGGTTCACCTTCAGCTGAATTATTAAACAACAGTGATGCCATCAGATAAAACTATAGAGAGGAATGTTAAAAAAGAAAATATGAAGTTCCTACTTTTAACAATTGGCAAATTGAACGTGAAGACGTGATGGGGGGGGAGTAGGAAAGTTTATTACATTTCTACGGAGAAAAGGGTTTATATAGTTACGAAAAATAAATTTTGGACGATTCCGGGTTGAAATATCAATAGCACGTATTTCTGGAATTTGAAAATGTCATATATATATTGTTGAAGACAGCGTCCTTGCTACAACAGATAGGGCGAGAACAGGACTAGGAGATAAGATGGAGTAGAAATAATTTGACAATATAGGGGGAAGGATTGGAATAAGAAAAGGTTTAGTATGTTGAGTTTGGGTCTAGGCGAGTTCACCGACATACGCAATTTAACATAACAACCTATATATATATATATATATATATATATATATATATATATATATATATATATATATTATATATATTTATATATATATATATATATATATATATAGTATATAATAATTATATATATATATATATATAAAGTTGATTTATTTTCAATCTAATGTTCCGGTTCCCATATGGTTAATCTCCAAATCAATTAGTGATACGAATAGGGAGCTTCACCATATGTTCCAGGTTGCTATGAATTGGGAATTGGTGGAAATGTTCACTAGCTAACCTTGAAAACTAGAGAGCCGCTGGTGATTATGAACATTGAAATCAACAAGAACGAGGATTTCAGAAAAAGTGTATGAGAGAATGGGCTCTGATTTGGGGTTTAGCTTTTCGGATAATTTGGAATCGTTAGTAGGGTTAGTAGATAAAAAACAGAATAAATAGATGAACTTAGTTGTAGATTGCAAGAGAGAATTTAGAATAGAGAGAGTGTGAGGTAATAGAATAAAGTTTACTACTGGCATGTCACCCAGATATCAGGGGTTTTGTAGAAGAATAAGAGATTAAGTATAGAGAAATAAAGGTAGTATTCAACAAAGTGGAAATTAGAATAATTACCGCGAATGTTTGCAAACAATAATAAAAAAAAGACCTTGAACAAGAATGAGTAAGTAATTCAGAGGTGACATAAGCCATGCCATCGGAGGCCACCACCTCACAAATGGAGATAGTGAAGAGGAGGAGGAGGAGGAGGATGGTTAGGTTTTGAATGCCGCTCCTCTGTCTTCTCCGAGGTTTATTCGTTGACGACATATTTTAAAAGTTGAAAAAGAACGTGTGTTGTGTAATTGTGTGTGTGGTGTTTTTGTGCAAAAATATTGGCTGCTGGACCAACTTATAGACACTCCTGTGTAATAAAAATATGTGTGTGTGTGATGGGGTGCAATTGTGGCCAACCGTTGAGAACCGGAGCACAGCGAGATGTTCATACACCGAAACACCAAATATGCAATAATGGTGCTTAATTTCATCGTTTCACACGGAGCCTGCTCTCTCCTCTCTCTCTCTCTCTCTTCTCCTCTCTCTCTCCTCTCTCTATATATATATATATAATATATATATTTTTGAGATATATATATTAAGATATCGGGCATACATATATATATATATATATATATATATATATATATATATATATATTATAGACGTTGCTTTTCCTTGGAAATCTGGTTTTAATAATGAAAAGCAGTACCAAAGCTCTAAACAGTTTTTTTTTTTTGAATAAATAAAGTCTTTATGAAATATTTGTTTTATTAACATTTATTTGTAGTTTGACAGCGTTACATTTATGATTGATCTTGATTGCAATAACTTTCGACGTTTCGGGAAACTGACTATTCCCATCATCAGGACACTTACAATATTACAATATAGTAAATAATAGTAGGATGCTTGGTGGCATGTGACCAATAAGAAAACTATAAACGGTGTTATGTCACAAAACTTAACTGTTGAAAACACAATAAAATTTAGAACAATTGTAGATGGAATGGGCCGCTGTCGCTATTGAGTGACGGGTTAAGATTGGCTATGTATATGGATTCTAAAATTTTTAAATCTTGTAGTTGGGTGATTTGTGTTAAAATAGTGAAGTGAGTTGGATTTATATCGGGTGTTTTTTTATAATTGTAGAGGGGGGGGGGGATAGTGAAAAAAGTCCGGTTCTGCGAACAGGCCTCTGTGCTCGTTTATCTTAACTGAGAGCTGGGGCAAGTGATACCACAAAGGTGCCTAGTACAAGCACCACAAGAATATTTATAGACAACAGACGAACGTAAAGGAGTCGGTAGGGGATCTTTGTGACTTAGGAAAGCGCCTGTAGAAGAATCGGGGGTAATTGGGGGCCCACTATATATA
>JABUQX010058765.1:62500-64517 GCA_015478945.1 Trachelipus rathkii
GTCCTACAACGAAAATCACATTTAACATTTCAAATCTTGCGGTTAAATCACAAAACTAAGGGATTTATCATTCGATTTTAAAAAAAATTCTGACCTTTAATCAGCTCTTCCCAAAATTTCTTATCACTTTCTCCATTATCATTTAAAACTGACAGACAGGAAACACAAACTCGATTTCCTTAATTTTTCACACTTCAGCTCAAACTTATCATGCTTTTCTTGTATACTTCTACGATAAACTCCTTTTTCTGTGCAGTCGCCGTTCCTTCTCCTTTAACCCTGTTGCTCATTACAATTCTTTTCCACGAATTTGTACACTAATACATATAAAGTATCGAAGGTACAAAACCCCGAAGAGTAGGTCCACTGAGTTCGAGGAACTACATATATATAATATATATATATTAATATATATATATATATATAATATAATATATATATATATATAATATATATTATTTAATATATATATATATATATATATAATATATATTATATATATATTATATATATAATATTATATATATTACTATATATATATATTAATATTATATTATATTATATATTATTATATATATATATATATTATATATATAGGATTAATGTTAGATAAAAATGTATAATATATATATATATATATATATATATATATATATATATATATATATAATATTATATATATATAATAATATATATATATATATATATATATATATATATAATATATATATTATATATATATATATACCAAGGCAAAATTACTTCCTTTGCCTTAGCTGCACAGGAATTTACAACCAAAATTTATTAGTTAAAAGGAAATATAAATAATATTAATATACGAGTACGTAACAATTTCTAATATATATATATATATATATATATATATATAATATTTATATATATATATATATAATATATATATATATATATATATATATTATTATATATATATTATATAATATACGTGTACGTATATATATTTTAATATATATATTTATTATATATATATATATATAGTGTCTGGTGTGTAAATTTATTCAATTTTCTTGTATTTTGATTCATAATAATAAAAAACGAAAATAAATTTGGATAAAATTTGCATTTTTATTCATAAAAAACTGAAAAAATCGATTTTTTTTTTAATTTCTCCCAAATTTTATTGTGATGTTTTGGGGAATCGAACATTTGGTCGCTACCATCAAAGATTCGCCGAATAGACGAACTTTTTACCATTCATCAATAAAACCTATGAAAGTAATGAAACTAAAAAAAATTAAAGTTTATAATTTAATACAAAATTTGGGTATGATGCCCATCTAAAGTAATGTACTAAACTTTTTAGTTATTTTTCTTTTTCATCTCTTTTGGATATGCAAGCTTCTATGACTAATTGCAAGCTCTTTCACCTTATGTAAAAACTTATATAAAAATTTATGTAAAAACTTATGTATAAAAACTTTTTTATAGGAAGAACAATAAAATTCTTAAAACATTCCTCTAACATAGAATATTATTAATATACGATTATTAATATACTATTATTAATATATTATTATTAATAATATTAATATTAATATAATAATTATTAATATACCAAACGGTTCATTTTTCAAATGGAGAAATTTTATTAAATTTGCTATTTTCATCTTGTCAATTTTTTATTATTGACGTAATTAATACTTATTTTAATACTTAAAATTTTAAGCAGTTTACTTACT
This sequence comes from Trachelipus rathkii, assembly GCA_015478945.1. Lineage (NCBI taxonomy): Eukaryota > Metazoa > Arthropoda > Malacostraca > Isopoda > Trachelipodidae > Trachelipus > Trachelipus rathkii. The sequence continues at coordinate 64,219 of JABUQX010058765.1, forward strand.
GGTTTTTATTTTCTCCCATTTTCTGTACTTCTTACATAATTTAATCTCCTTTACTTTAAGGCCTCAACCTGAGCTCACCTTAGATATATGGGTTAATAAAGATTCTTCGGTTATTATTATTCTACTTCCCCTTCATGGATATGGCTTTTCCAGTGAGCGATGTATGACATCTGCTTTAAAATATATAACATGTTTTATTGAGATGTTTGTAGGAAAATATTTTAAACAAAAATATATATAAGAGGCGTATTTAAATGTTTTTGGTGCGTTGGTTTTAAGACTCATCTTTTAAGACTAGT
>JABUQX010058767.1:0-2500 GCA_015478945.1 Trachelipus rathkii
ATATATATATATATATATATATATATATATATTTATATAGTATATATATATATATATATATATATATATATATTGCTGATATATATATACTATATATTTATATATATATATATATATATATATATATATATATATTACAGAAGATAAACACAACCGCTCACGGGCAGAGCCCTAATCTAGGAGGGGGTGTACTCAACTGATATCAGAGCAGGACGGAGCCAAGCCCAAAGAGAGAATAGCTCACTTTCTCCCACCCGACCATATACATATACAAATACATAATAGATACACACGCATATACATATAGTAATATTATCATTATTAATATTATTATTAAGAAGCTAAACATTATATTTCAAACACAAATTCATTATATTTCAATATCAATCACTATTAATCACTATTTTAATATTAATATTACTATTATTACTATTATTATGCTACTATGATTTAATATTAATATTTAAATGCTCTACAGTGTAGAGCCTACACTATATTTCACTACAATTCACCACTATTCACCACTATTCACTATATTAAATATTATTATTAATATATTATATATATATATATATATATATATATATATAATATATATATATATATATATATATATATATATATATATATATATATATATATATATATATATATATATATATAACTTAACATATATATATATATTGTAATATCAAACAAAGTGAGGGGATTCCAGGTTCGCAACTGGTGCGGGTTGGAGAGGTAATTCTCTCGCAGGCTTAACTGTCTGATCGGACGTTAATGGAGTGTACCCCCTTCCTAGAAAAGGTGCCCGTGAGTGGTGGTGTTTATCTGTAAAAAAAAAAGTAATGTTCATGTATGGATTGTATCATCCCATTAACATATACATATATATATTACCTTTATATATATATATATATAACATATTTATATATATATATATATATATATATATATATATATATATATATATATATATATATATATATATATAGGCGCTACTCCTTTAAAAGGATGTTACATAAATAGACATGATATCGAAAAATCGCCAAACCCTACGCGTGGAACCTACAGTGTCACGTGTTAGCCAAAACTTCAATAGAAGGAGCGCTAGAGTTGCCAAAAATTGTTTTTCTTATTTTGCTCCAGAAAATATGTGAATGTTTTTTTACAATTTTTTTTAAAGGGTTCGAGCCGACGGTGGGACAGAGTGGGGACGAAGTCCCCTTCGTCGTCCTCCCGTGAGGCCGAGAGACCCTGACTCGTTTCCATCTTTACGGTTTAATCTAGGGTATTCGTTTAGTTAAAAAAAAACAAACTATTTTTGTCAACTTTGGCGCTCTATTGCCTTGAAATAATCGGAAAAAAATCGATTATATTCTTCGTTTAATAATAATCGATTAACATCCTTTTGAAGGACAAGTTCCTGCATATACAAATACTCCTCTGTCCCAAAAGTAAGTTTACTGAATTTCCCATGAACAACTGAATAAAGTAGCCTCTCCGTGACATATACAAGTGGGTAGCTATTTACCTAGGCTACATATCCATACCAGCTATAACCAGATTTAAAAGGTTAGTCTTGCACTACATCTGTTTATGTATGGGCGTGTGTTCTAACCTCATTACGTTTTTGCACTACATCTTTTTGTGTATTGGCGTGTTTTCTATAATGGTTCTGTGAGAAACATAACAAGTCTGCCACTGAAACATTTGCTTTTTTAAGCGAATCATCTTAAGGGGATGCCATTTTTCGAGAACTATAGTTTTTAAGTGGCACAAAGCTTTCAAAGAGGGCCTAGAAAATGTTGAAGAGGACCCTCCTTATGGAAGACCAATCTCGTCAACAAAAGAGGGAAATGGGGAAGTTTTTATAGCTGTGATGGAGAGAGACCGCTGCTTCAGTGTCAGAGTAATAGCAGAAGAAACTGGTTTTTATAAAAATGTTTTTCATAGAATTTTAACGAACCATTTGCACATACGAAAAATTTGTGCAAAACTAGTGCTGAAAGACTTGTCAGTGGAGCAAAAAGCGAACAGGGTCAAAATTTGTCAAGATTTATTTGAAAGACTCGAAATGGAGCACAATGTTTTTGGATAAAGTTATAACATGCGATGAATCATGGGTTTTTGAGTACGATCCTGAAACCAAAAGACAAAGTGCGGAATGGCACACAAAATATTCTCCTCGTAAGAAGAAAGCACGTATGAGCAAGTCCACGGTGAAAACACTGATTATTGTTTTTTTCGACAGCCATGGTATTGTAAACAAGGAATTTGTACCTTCAGCGACAGACACGTTAATCACGTCTTTTACAAAGATGTCTTGGAGCGACTTCGAAAACGAAGTTCAGCTGAATCAGAAACAGAGATGCAAGACGATTGGGGTGCTGTGCCACGATAACGTCATTCACACTGCCTCATCAATATAGAAGTTTCTGGAGAAGAAAACATCAGTACTTCCACATCTCCATACAGCCAAGAATCTAGCTCCGTGAGA
>JABUQX010058767.1:7500-10000 GCA_015478945.1 Trachelipus rathkii
AAACTTCTATAGATAATCAATCTAATCTTGGAAACAATATAATTTATTATTAACTGTTAAAACTTTTTTATTATCTAAATTTTATAACTATCAAGTTTTAAAAAATTTTTACGTAAAATTTTTAATGAATTTTAGTAAAAACATATATTTTACGTTCCTTAAAGCAATAAATCAGTATAATCAGTAAGGCAAGCCCCTAGCACCCTTCTAACACCAAGCCTATGTCCACGTGTTTGTTCTGATTGACTTACTGTTTAACATCATCTTTAGGCCATGTAATAAGTAATAAAAATAGCAAAATAGTCTTATCTGCTAACATAACATGTAATTTTATTAAAAATCATTCTAGTTTTTATTTAAAAATAACAATTACTCACTTACATTTATATTATTTCGCTCGATGTTAACTAAAAATACTTCAAAGTTTTTTAAAAAATTCGGATTTTCTTTATTATTATTATTATTATCTATGTACATTGACAATCCAACACGAGAAAACACAACAACGCGCACTCCTTACAGATACGAAACTGACCTCTTTCTGTAAAATGTGTTGAAATAACTACTTTAGGTGATTTAGGATAAGCCTTTTTGTACCCCGGGGCGATTTAGGCCTAATACCAGGTCAAAATATATTTCAAACTGACCTCTTTCTGTAAAATGTGTTGAAATAACTACGTTAGGCCTAAATTTAGGCCTAAATTTAAGATAAGCCTTTTTGTATCCCGGGCTGATTTAAGCCTAATACCAGGTCAAAAAGTAATTCCAGTATAGACAAGAATTGAGAATCAATGTTATTATTTTATAAATATATTTCAAACTGAAACATGCTGGATAGGTAAGATCCTTTAAGCAGGTAAGAAGGAAATGTTTACCTTTCTTGTGAGTGGACGGAGTAATCCTTATCTCTATATGACCTCGTATGTGATTGGTCGAGAATTATTTTATCGCTTTTTGGTTTTAAGGTATGAAAAAACATGTTTTTTCATATCCTGAGCCTAAGCTTCGTTTATTTAAACTATATGTATAGTTAAGCTTCATAGAACTTTTATAATTTATATACATTCAACTCTTTAACATACATGTTAAATATTTATTTAAGAAAGTAAAATAATGGATATAAAAATTTACTATATAATTAGAAATTTAATAACATTAACTTACAATGATATATATTTATATATATATAGTATATATATATATTATATAATATATAATATATATTATATATATATATATATATATATAGTATATAATATTATCTGAATATCTATACCAGATATACGAGATACTAGTATACATATATATATAAATAAAAAAAAAATAAAAAATATCTTAAATATATATATATAATATATATATATATATATATATATATATATATATATATATATATATATATATATATATATATATATATATATATATATATATATATATATAAGGTTAACATTAAATATAATACAAGAATATTATTATATATATAACACTGCTACGTACATTTTTCACATGATGTTTATGACTATTTCATATTAAAACTCTCTAAATCTTTGCAAATATGCCAATCATTTATATCATTATCGATTATATAGTTTCGTATCTCAGTAATACCTTCAGATAGTACATATGTAAAAAGTTCCCTCTCAGATATCATAGTATATTTACATTCTGGATCACCTGCATAAATACTTTCTTGCCAATGTTTTCTAAGTAGATAGATGAATTTCTGCACGTCTATAGAACTTAGGAAGCGGTCGATAATGATCGGAGGATCATCGACCAGGATTTTCTTAAATGCGTAGTATTCCTGGTATAACATGTAATGAATTACGGTCACGTAATTAGATAACACATATGTCTTCTTCATCTGCATTAACACTCGCCTACTAACCTCTGACATATATTTCAGCTGCGTTAGGCCTGAAATGTAGAATCCATATGATGTAGGTTCAAATACGGCTGTTTCATTATTTCGCTCCCATAATCTAACTTCCAATCTGATTATGTTTTGATGTTTATAAAATGCTAGAGTAAGTTGCTTATCGTTGGTTTCTTCGCTCAGGCTAATAACTGTTTTGGGCAAGTTTAAAGCTGAGCTTGGTTTAAAGTATTCTGTAAGCCACTCTTCAGTGTGTTTACATATACAAAGTAATTCATCTGGACTCATGAAAATACGCTTGGTATTATAACATGGTGAATGGGTAGCACACTTGAAAAATTCAAATCCATCGGGTTTTCTTTTATATAAGAATGAAACCCTACTTCCTGGGATCTTGATTTCCCACTGGACAATGTCTTGTATTGAGGTATACCTGCGGGCGCACGCGGCGGGCGGGAACGCGGTAATATTGCGCCTGCGGGCGCACGCGGTGGGCGGGGACGCGGCGGGCGGGTTCATCTGACTTCACGCGGAGGGCGCATGCTGCGCCCTGGGGTACAGCTTATGATCTAGGGAAAGCCATTAATATTAGCGTTGTTCTATGATGTAGGGTAGGTTAGA
>JABUQX010058767.1:17500-20000 GCA_015478945.1 Trachelipus rathkii
AAAAAAGTGTTACATAGAGATAATCAAAGGCAAATTTGTTATAAGTATATTTATAACTTCAACTTTATTCTCCTTCATTCTTCCATTACGTACTACATTTCAGTCTCCATAATTAGTGACATCAAATGCTTTTAATCGTATTGAAAATATGTTGATTGTTTTGAAAAATTTTCAAACAAACTTCGATGAAACATTTTCAAACATTTTGGGAGATGCAACAGAACTTCTGCATTCTGTTAATGAAGAGATGAGAATGCCTCATCTGAGTGAGAATCAATGTAAAATGAAAAGACATAGGACAATTACATTTTCTTTTCTTGATGATTTTAAAAACCAGTTAGAGAACAAGTTTGTGAGCTTGGATCCATATTGACCAATTTTAGTAGTCACTCAAGCCATCGAAATCTATTAAATAATTTACAAATTTGGTAAATAAATTTGATCTATACAGTCACATTTAGATTGTTAAGGATGATTTCATTCACCTACAATAGTCACATTTGTTTTTTTCGATTTTTTGAGTTTTGTGCTCAGCGTTGTCCGTTTCCAAACCCACCTTTTTTGGATATTAAAATAAAAAATTGCGATAATTTTTTTTTCTGTTCGTGCGAAGTAGGTGAAATTTTCAGGGCATATGTAGTCAAAAGAGGTGCACATTTTTTACTTAACTAATTTCTTTGTATATGCATAGTTTTGAATTTTCTTGGAAACACTTTTCAAAAAATTTTTTTCTTGGAAATTTTAAAAAAAAATAATTCTTTTGATTATACAAAAACATTTTCTAAGTAAAAAAGATGCATCTTGCCTGACTATAAAAGCCCTGAAAATTTGAAGTTGATCGGACAAATATAAAAAAATATCTCAATATTTCACTTTTTCAAAAATTTGAATTTTTGGAAAAGTGAAAAATTGATTTATTTTTTTTCTACTCATCCGATCAACATCAAATTTTCAGGGCTTTTATAGTCAGGTAAGATGCATCCTTTTTACTTAGATAATTTTTTTTGTATACTCAAAATAAATTTTAAATAATTTCCAAAAAAAATATTTTTTAAAATATATATATATATACAAAGAAATTATCTAAGTAAAAAATGTGCATTCTGTTTTGCCTACATATGCCCTGAAAATTTCATCCACTTCGCACGAAGAGAAAATAAATTATCGCAATTTTTCCTTTTAAAATCCAAAAAAAGTGGGTTTGGAAATTGGACAAAGCTGAGCACAAAACTCAAAAAATCGAAGAAAACAAATGTGATTATCGTAGGTAATAGACCCATCTATGTATATTTCAAGTTTGAAACCATTTCGAAAAAAATTCTGGAAGTTGATACGACAAATGTCAAAAACATGGGTTTTTAAAAATTAAAAAATTCTGAAAGAATGACTACAGACACAGAACAATACCCAAAAACAACGTTTTAGAGGGCAAAATAAGCTACAGTTTGGTGTTTATAGGATCAAAAGCGGCTGAAAATTCGGAATTTTATGTTTATTTTTAGGGGGATGAAAATTGGTCTCAGCACGAGCCCAATATTGGACCCTGTCCTATAAAAAAATAAAAAATACAAAATAAAATATTTATATATATTTTTTTTAATATAAAGGAGTGCGCCGAAACCGGTTTTTTTAAAAGGATAGGACCATAGTGTCATGGAGTCAGCCTAAAACTTAACGGTGAGAAACTGTGGTATTAAGAAGTTAGAATTACCAAGATGCATACTAATAAACTCAATAAATTTTACCTTAACCAGTTTAAAATATTATCATGATTAGAGTTATTGTCATTGTAAATTATTATTATTATTATTATTATTATTATTTTTATTTTTATTATTATTATTTTATTATTATTATTATTATTATTATTAATTTATTATTATTATTATTATTATTATTATTATTATTATTATTATTATTATTATTATTATTATTATTATTATTATTATTATTATTATTATTATTATTATTTTTTGCACATTTACTTTCTCTTTAATACCATAGATTTATACTGAATACTTTTAATTCTAATCTCTGCTACAACTATTACCTAAACTTGTATTTCTTATTCTCTTTCTCATTCTTATTCATAATCTTCATTCCTCTGAACTAGTATGTATAATTGTAAAGTTTAATTTCATTTTATGTCTTGTTGTTGTTCTTGTTTATTATTCCATAGCTTATAGTTTTTTAAATAAAATTGTTATTGGAATCTTGTATAGTCCTTTTTATAACTTGTTTGTTTCCTTTTCTTCACTTTCTTGCGATTCTCTTTCCAAAGTTTTTTTTATTGTTTCTTGTTTCATCTTTCAATATTTTTCTTTTCCTATACAGCCTTGTTGAATAATAAATTTTGTAGAGCTTATTTCACAAGGATATTACAATTCCTAAAAAATATTATATATATCTATATAATATATATATATATATATATATATATATATATATATATATGTATATTAATATTATATATTATATATTATATATATATATAATTATA
>JABUQX010058767.1:25000-27500 GCA_015478945.1 Trachelipus rathkii
GTAAAGCTTGAGACGCTTTATAATATTTATAGTGAATAATGCCTTTAAGATATTAGAATGAACTTAATAAAGGTTGTAAGATCCTTTGAAATTTTTAAAGATATTCCTAATAATTTAATTTAATGTAAGTAGTTTATACACATTAGCTTTTCAGCCAAACGAGGGGCCCTCTTTCAGAATGTTACATAAGGAACTAAATTTATAAATCTAAAATTTAAATAATTATTATGAAAGTTTTGGGATTAATTTCTTAAAAAATGGTGTGGAGTTTAAGATGTTGTTTAAGATGGGATCAATTAAGAAATCGTTTTTTTGTATGTTAAAATTTTTTGTGTTGTTTATACAGAAAGATTCAGTAAGTTTTCTAAGGTGTAGGTGTTCTATGTTAATGATGGGTGTCATGTGGGTAATGTCTATTGTGTGATTGTGGGAGGCTCTATGTATGGTGAGGGCAGAGTTTGGGTTGTCTGTGAGTAGATCATATTTGTGTTGATATTGTCTGCGATGGAAATCATGAGTTTCTCCAATGTAAGTACTATTACAGTTTAGGCAAGGGATCTTGTAGATACATTGGGAAGTAGAGAGATTATGATGTGTGTGAGGTTTGAGGATGTACTTAAAAGGGAGGGTATTAGAGGAGGTGACTTTAATGGTGTTAGGTAAAAAAATTTTTAACAGAGTTATGGATTTGTGTAGGTAAAGGGAGATAAGATTTAAAAGTGTTATTTTTAGTGGTAATGTTGTTGTAATATGTATTTTTTGCTTTGCGCAAAGCTTTGTTAATGATATGTGAAGGATAGGAAAGATTTTTGAAGATGGTATAAATGAGGTCAATTTCTGTGTTAAGAAGAGTTGGTGAACAGATTTTGTGGGCTCTAAGAAAGAGGGAAGATAGAGTGCCAATTTTAGTGTGAAGGGTGTGGGAGGAATACCAATGTATGTAGTTGGGGTTAGAGGTAGGTTTCCTGTATATGGTGAATTGAAGGTTACTGTTAGGGGAACATATAATAAGAGTGTCTAAAAAGGGAAGAGTGTTATTGATAGGGGTTTCAAAAGTAAATTTGATGTTAGGGTGTATGTTGTTTATAAGAGTAAGGATGTCAAGATGGTTAGTATTAATGGGGATGGCAACGAAAATGTGGTCTACGTATCTAAGCCAAAGGGTGTGAGAGAGAAGAGGGTTGGGAAGGATATAATTAGAGATGTAAGTGAATAAAAAACGACCAAGTATTAGAAGAAGAGGGGAGCCCATGCTTAGACCATAGTTTTGTTTATAGAAAGTATTGTTGAAATGAAAGAAGTTGTGTTCAAGGGAGAGAAGAATAAGTTGTTTAATAAGGGTGAAGGGGTGAGAGAGAGTAATATTAGTGTCAGTAATGAAGCGTTCGATTAAGGAAAGGGTGAAAGGGACAGGGACAGAAGTAAAGAGGGAAGCTACATCATAGAAAACTAACTGAATCTTTCTGTATAAACAACAAAAAATTTTAACATACAAAAAAACGATTTCTTAATTGATGCCATCTTAAACATCTTAAACTCCACACCATTTTTTAAGAAATCAATCCCAAAACTTTCATAATAATTATTTAATTTTTAGATTTATAAATTTAGTTTTTTATGTAACACATCAGAAAGAGGGCCTCGTTTGGCTGAAAGCTAATGTGTATAAACTCTATTAATAATTATTAGAATATCTAAAAATTTCAAAGGATCTTACAACCTTTCCTTAAGTCCATTACAATTTCATGAATAATTTTTCACTATATATATATATTATATATATATATATATATGAGACAATAGATATATGTATTTATATTATATATATTATATATATATATAATATTTAGTATATATATATATATATATTATATATATATATACATAAATTTGATTCTGGTGTTATTGGGTATGGAAGCGTTAAAAATCAGAAGAGACAGAAAGAAAACAAGAAAAACATTGCGAAAGAGAAGAAAGAAAAAATGAATCTAAAGAGAAGTGCAGAACTCTTAAAAACCTCTCTCACAAAAACCCGCCATTCACTCCTATTATGCTCCTTTCTTCTCACCTCTGCCAAACTCACATTCCACTCCTTCAGACACTCCTTTACTGAGCCAATCCACTTTTTCTTCTGCCTCCTAGTCGGTCGATTCCCAGCAGACTCACCACTGTACATCCTCTTAACCGACTATCATCCATCCTTTCCATTTGACCAAATCATCTTAATATACTATCATTTAATCTCTCACTTACGCCTTTCTTCTCTTCACACAATTCCCTAACACGCTCATTTCTCATTTTATCAATTCACACCTAACACCCCAAGATTATCCATCTGGATATATTGCACCTTAGATCTAAACCTCATATTCCACACCATTGTTTCACTACTATATATTAACACCTGTAACAACGTACCTTCATGCAGAATAACATCCCACCCAAGACTTAGTCCCTTTGCATTCACCAAGAATTTAATTACACCAGCCACTTTCCTACC
>JABUQX010058768.1:0-17500 GCA_015478945.1 Trachelipus rathkii
TTATTTCTATTAAGTGCAGGAAACCTAGTTTTAGTGTACGGTATAAATTAATAATTTATTTATAAAATATTTTAATTGTTCTTAATTGTTCAAATAAATAGGAGCATTCCAGTCAATCTATTTTTACCTAATAAATAGTTGAATAAAAATATATGAGGTAAAATATGTCTTTTTTCATGGATGAAAGAATATATATAATAAATTTATCAATAAACATTTATTATATATATCCATAATAATTCTATTCCCATATTCCTTATATATAATTCCACCGTGAAGTGCCCTTTTCAATACTTTAGTACGTTGGAGGGACGGAGCTATCATATATTCTTGCTTGAATTATATATATTAAATATATTAATATATAAATGATTTATATATGGTTTATAACACCATATACAGAAACACTATATCAAGTGAGCCATAATAGAATTCTTATGGAATGGATATATGAGGAATTTATCTTGTTGAAAATATGATAATAGGATAACATTGTAACCGTATAGGTTATTGTACAGAGGGTGAAGGGAGTATAGTTATGAGATATAATCTCAGTGAAATAATAGTGGAAAGTAATTAGAAGAGAGTAAATTTGCTTTCAAATGAGAAAGTTAATATAATGAAATTAGTATTTAATAGTTATATATTATATTTATATTTTTATACTATTTATATATATACTTTAAGTATATATAAAGAGTTTATGTGTGGGATAGTGGAGAGTTACTGGACAACTTTCTCATAACATAAATAGACAGATAGATATGGTCAGTTAGGATGATTCGTGAGAAGGTTTCTGAGAAATAGAGTTACGCCAAGAAGTTTGCTCTCGATAAGGTGTAAAGAGAGCATTAGAATTTGCTTATTCATCTTTTGATGTTCATTGGAGAATAAAATAAATAATTTAAAATTTTTGATCTTCTCATTTAGAGAGGTCAAAAGTTTTGAATATAATGAAATTAAGTAAAATAAAAAAATTACCTATTTATGCTTAAAAAATTTACGCGGCTTATATAAAATCGTTTATTTATTAGGTTCTTTAATAGATCTATAAAATTATACTTCATTTACATGAAGGTACTAAGTGATATAAAGTAGGGTAAGTATAATACTTATTTAAATTTACTAATCACGCTTCTAAATGTTCAGTTTGCAGGAGGAATATAATATATTTAAATTTTCTTACTATTTTAACCTTTTCCAGGAGTACAAAAACTTTTAGCACGTTGGATACAATATATATTAGCAGTAATTTATTACTAATAAAATCTGATAATGATATGATAAATACTACATTGCGAGTGCTCATATATTATTATTTGACAATCCTAATCGCAATTTAACTTGCTTTTGCATTATTTACCTGTAACCTTAATGTGATTAACGTTACTGCTTATTTACTTAGTGGAAATATAGATTTTATGTATAGTTATCTGAATATAAAGTATTACAGTTAGCTATCTAAGTACTTCTAGAGCCTTTGCAATGATCTTAGAAATGTATTTTATTAGAAATAAAGAATACGTCTGCTAGTGATAAAAGAAGAGAAAGATGAGAGAGAAGAGAGAGAGAAAGACCAGAGAGATAGACGAGCAAGGCTATAGGACCAATAATATGGAGCCAGGAGACAGAGTTATGAATGTATCTAACTGGTTGAATAACCTATCTGTTAATGAAAGTAAAGGTATTGTGTTGATCGGTCAGAGACATAGACTCTCCATATACATTATGACTGGTGTCTCAACTATATATATGATATAGGAGAACATCTAAAATATGGATCACGAAGATGAAGTAAGATGGTGAAGTACAACTCAGAATATATCGAGTAAGTATTCATAGTTCAGAGCTGGTGCTCATCAATAGTTTCGGATCCAGCACAAGGTCCAACTTCTTCACACGTGAACTAGTATCTGTGAGCTGGGAATCGTTGTGAATGCCTAGAGTATAGAGAGGAACGTGGAGACTGACGTGTGAAAATATATCACACACTGAACTATAAACTAGAAATTTAATCTATATACTCATGAACATGAATCTTATTTAGGTTTGTTTGATGTGCAACGCATTTGCAACTGCACAACTAGCTAGGGTGGAATTAAAGTGTGTGTGAGTTTTATCCAAACGTCGGGAAATCATCACAAGATAGTATTTAAAAATTTTCTCAGCGCTCACTATTGCAGTGCTTTATCAATTATTGCTTTATCAATTATTTCATTACCTGTTCTCCATACTATAAATTTATTTAGAACTCATTTATTTGATACTTGATATATAACGGTATGATGAGCTGAACTGAGGATATCTACTATAAGCGCATTATTCATTTGGGAAAATCAGCTAAGATATAATAATTGCCTGATTGTGTAATAGTAAATTATTAACTTATCACGTTATATAATAATAATTATCGATAGGTATGATTTTTTTTAGCTAAATAATATCTCATATATTAAAATTAATAATAAACTTAGATAATATTAGTAAAGACCAACAGTACCTATTCTGGATATTGTTCAGAATTGGATATATTTGAAATTAATTTGTGATGGGATATATACATAATGAAGGATTACTTACACTGAAGCTTTAAACTAATGATTTAAATATTTTACAACAATTATTTAGCACATAATGGTCTTTATTTTATTATTTTAGTATATAGTTTTTTCATATATTGTTTTAAAAAAAATATTATTTAATTTCACTAGCAGTTCTTATATGTTCTTTGAAAAAGATAATAGAAATTTTTTCACCTAAACTGTGTCGGTAGAAGAATTATTGTTGAAAGATGAATTAAAATATTGGAAATTTAAAGTGATTATGATAAATCACATATTACATAATTTTTAAAAAGCCTACAAGGAAATAAAGTACATAAATAATATATTATATAGTATTGTCTACATGATATGAATATATATATATATAATTCTAATGTATTACAATAATAGGTTAGTTACCCCAAGGACCTGTCCGGGGTACAATATAGTTTATTAATAAGTGAATAACTTATGAACAGCTGTATGCATTAACCGGTTAGATTTTGGGTAAAACGATAAGTTATTTTTCGAAGAAATCATTCTCATTGGATTTGAAATTGTAAGGATATTTTCATTTTCATTTTATTTATTTAGTAAAGATGAAAATTGTGTAAGATTGCCCATAAAATAAATTCATAACAAGTTCATTTTTTCCTACAGAAAACACAGATGAAACAGTTATTATAATTTTAACTTTACATACTTTGTATTTAAAATTTGTAGTATAAATTATTATGATTCATAAAAAACGATGGCGAGAGTATGAATACTCATGTGTATAAGGAATTTAATAATTATAACTTTATTTCATCTAGAGATATACCTAAATCTTGCACAACGAATTAAGAGTCACACAGAATTTCTGGACTACATTATTATTATGGGATTATATTGATCAAATGTCAGACTGGTCATAGTGACATTTTGAAGTTTACAAATTGATAGTGGTTAGTATTATACCGCACGGAGTATCTATATGAATATAATACCTACACTAACATAATGATTTCAATTTCCCTCGATATTGATTGGGGCGATTTTTGTCAGTACTGACAAACAAGGATTATTGTGATTCGACTCTAAGTCATCACAAAGATATTGTGAAGTGTTGAAAGAATCTATACTAAATTGTATATACTGTTACTGAGAGCTGGTACAGTTCGAGTAGTCGTAAAGTTTTGTGCATACTTTACTCGGAAGTTAACGAGTGGGGTACCTCTTGTGTGTGATGATCAGATTTGCTTGCCATAATGAATATTTTGCTTAAAATTGTCAGCGCAGTTTTGTCAAGTCTGACTTTGAAGGGGCTCATCTTTAAAACAACTTACTTACTTAATTTTACAATGTAAATTACAAAACGAAAAAATTATTTGAGCGATGAAACTTATTCTGTTAAAAATACTTAAAAAAAATTGATCTCTTAAATAATTTCTTGTTGAATGCTGTGTGGACAGACAATTCTCTGCTAATGCTCATAAATACATCACAAGAGAAGTGTGCTTCGTCGGGGCCCATACTACTTTTGTCATCATGCGTCTTTCGATACTAGCCTATACTCATAATCTCATCTCAGTCTGTGATATCATAAATTCCTCAGATAGCATACTATTAAACTACTTCCTAGTATGAAGATGCATCATCTCAAGGTTTAGCTATCTTGCAGGTTTATAATACTATGCTTACAGTATGTATTTGAGTATAGTCGATAATGCTGACATATAATTATTTAAGTTAATTACTTCATAAACTAATGAGATATGTATATACACGCGATTTACTTGGATAATTTTGGGCGAAAATAACTTATAATATATATAATTGATTTTCCTTTTTAAATATTAAAATAATATATAAGGAAACTTTAAACTAATCTAAAATATTACAGGAATTAGAATATGATTAGGCTCACCTATCTTATAAGTCTCATGGAGAGCCGAGTAAAAATATTTACGCTATGACTAGAGTGACGTGAGTAGCTACTGTTTTCACTAGAAATAAGATGATCCCAGCCTTTTAGCCAACTAGTTATCTATTTATAAAAATCCCAACTAATAGAAATGAAGGTGGAAACCAAGTCTCACGCCACTTTCTCACCTAAATACTATTAAGACCTTTCATAATAGTATTATTAATATAATTATATTATGATATATTATAATAATTATTTTCTAAACTTTCGTTGACTAGTTAACGGGAAAAGAAATATTGAACCATTGCACCAGTGGATCAAGAAATTTCCGATAAAATTGTGAGTGCATACGTATTTTGATGTCTGTCACAGTTTAAAATTTTGCTATAGTTTATCCATTAATCTTCTAGTATCATAATTCGGTATATCGAATTTTAGTATATATATGGCAATTCGTGACAACTGAACTATATAATAATATATATATATATCATATATATATATATATATATATATATAATATAATGATATATATATATATAATATATTATATATATTAATATATATATATATAATTATATAATACTGTGTGGTACAAATGATAATGGAGAGGTTATGATATATTAAAGGCATGAGTCTGGTGTTCTGATTGCACTAGTCCAGATCCCTAGGTTAGAAATTACCTATAGTACTTCCATGTCTAGCATAGGGATATTCACCGGCGAGATATATATCACGAAACTTTTTATTATTTAATTTTTTTTAATTGATATTTATAAGAAAGGGCAATGAGTTGAATACAGTTAACTAGTTATTTAGTATATATATTTTATAACTTTTAATTATTATTATTTTAATAACGTTGTGATGATAAAATCAAGCGTTTAGGCCTAACTTTTATACGGGCATCAGAGTTAAGAAAATCTGACTTGTTAAAGCTTACTTGAACTAAATTTTTAAAATGTAGAGAAATAATTTTACAATTTCATACTATGGTCTTATCCATTAAAAAAAATCACTGCATTTAAAGATACTATAAAATAGTTACACTTTTATAAGTACAGCCAAGATTCAACAGAGCAAGTTTAAGAAGAATTTAGTGAAATAACTGAAAATTTATATTATATATTAAGCAACAGCTAGTTTCATGAAATAAATTTTAGATGCAAACAAAATTTTAAAACCTTCTAATATTTACCTTTTTCACATTTCTTCAGATGATCTTTACGTATTTTTTTGTGACCAAACTTCTCAAATGTTTTCAAGTATGCTTAATTGATTCATTATTAATTTGGATAAATCATTAAAATTTAACTTATATATAGAGACACTATATATAGAAATTTATCCAATATATATATATATATTCAAATTGGAAGAGAATACAAATATTCCCTCATATATATTTTTTTTAAAAGTTATTACCAATTTTTACCATAATTTATGAAAATGTTATGAGCTTAAATGGTAAACATTGAAATATTTTGTACTTTTTCTTATCACTGAAATTTTTACTAATAATAATATAATTAAAGAATAATCTAAAATATTGTCTCTTTTACACTGGTATATCAAGATTATCCTTAATTATCATTGTGCAAGTAGGTAAAACAAAGTATAGTCTTTGAATCTGACCATGAAACAATTCCTTAATTCGGAGAAAATAAAGACACGTTAATGTAATAGTATATACAATACTATATAACAAAATAAAACACTCAGCTATAACATATATTTTTAAAATAATTTTGAAAACGTAAAAGAGAAAAATAAATATATATAAGAAAAAAAATCACATAATTTACCAAATAGAAATAATTATATCAATATTACTGTTAGGATGGGGACGATCCTCATTATGAATACCTTACTCAATTATTATATTACGTTACGTGAATGATGTATATAAGTAAAATTAGCGGTATAGTCTGAGCAGATTAAATATTATTTAGACTATATCCACAATAAACTTTTGGTTTTGAAAACGTAAATCTTAAATAAGTTATTAATAAATATTTAATTATCTAACTTAAAATATAGTGATAATAATACTTTATCGTAATTAAAAGTTATTCATATATAATTTTATCGTAGTAACTTTTAATATAATATAATTATTGAATTTAAAAAAGTACATAATATTGTAATAAAGTGATCATATATTATTTATTATAATACTAATAAACATAATAATAATAAATATATATAGAGTATATAATATATATATATATATATATATATAATTAAGATTTGGATTTTTGTGAGTGTGAGCATTTACAATATTAGCCATATGATACAATCTTTACATAGTTTATTTAGTTAATATTTTTCATTATAAAACCAAATCAACTTAATCCCCCAATTCAGTTGATGACTCTGCGCTTAATGGATTGAAAATAGCACAAAATAAAACTAATTTGTGCGAAATTCTCTCATTTCGAACAATTTCGCTACATTTCCTCCCTCTCAAAAAAGCGCAATCAATCTTCTCGATAAAACTGTTAAATTAATCTGCTCTTTTTGTCGGCGCTGTTCGACGGATTTTTCGCATTACTTTTGATACAATGGCTTTTAAATAATAAATTGATGTAATAATTGTGTTAATTACTCGGTTTAAGCTATAAAACGGTAATGAAGTGCCGCTCTTCTATTATAAATAGACGTTATTAATGTTTTGCACTTGGGTATAGATATACTGGATTACAATAACTAATTTTTATTTAAGACTTAAATACCAGCAAAAATACTATTTATAATTGATGATTTTTTTAATTTTATAATCTTTTTTAAAATATTTGATTTTAATAAAAATATCATTGTTATATTTAAATAATAAATAGTAATTTTAAATTATTGTTAAATAACCTAATTAATTATATCTAATGTATATTATTTTATTATAACAAATAATAAATATATTAATATTTTTATTTTATTTTTTTTTATATATATATATATAATATATATATATATATATATATATATATATATATATATATATATATATATATATATATATATATATATATATAAAATATTCTTTTTTCTTCATTCTTTTTTATATATACTGTGCTTATTTAGATAGATGTGAATTTTGATTTTTAATTACTTTATATTAGTAAGAATTAATTGATTAATAATAGCTAATTTCATTTTTTAAATAAAAAATAAGATTAATTAACTAAAATAAACCAATACCCTGATTGTAAATGCACTTTAATACAAATAAAAAAGTTTTTGGAATGTGCCATGACATTAAAGATTGTAAGATTTATTATTGAACTTTTAATATTTTTATTGTATGACTATGAGTGCAAAAATAAGGGCCAGCCCCTACTCTTACTTCGGCAACATTGAGCATATGTGCATGAGCGGCATCGACCTAAAGATACTAATTATCTCTTAGAGATTTTGTTAAATATGTTTCTAATTCTAATGTTAGGTTAGCAATAAGAATATGATATAAAGGCTTTAGGTTTATTGAATAACAGTGAATGGTCAAAGATAAAAATAAATAATAATAATCAATACCTAAAAAGTTATATTATATATTTATTATATTTATTTATTTCACATATTATATTCATTCAAATATAGTAGATCGGCAAAAGGTTCATCGAAATCCAGAAGACCAGAAGATCAAGGGACAAAGTGAATAGTATAAAGAAGATTCTCAGTCAAATATTCCTTTCGGAAGTCCTACTGGTAATTAATATGGAAATAGAAAAAATATATATATCTAAATCTTCTCTGAAGAATCGATTAAAAAAAAACGGAAATCACTGAGGTAAAAAGAAATAGAATCAAAGTTTGAGGGTTGAGAGAGGTACATTACACAGTAGAAATTTTTGGATATACTTTAATTTACCTATTGCAGTAAGAGACGAATGTTTATTAAACACTAATCTAATGTTTATCAAAATATCAAAATTTTTGAGTGGAGAAGGGTTAAAAAAAGATTTTTGTGAGATAATATAATTATGAATAAACTCATTATATTATTTTATATATTTAAATTATTTATAAAAATAATAATAATAATAAATAATAAAAATAATATAATAATAATAATAATAATAATAATAATAATAATAATAGCTTAAAAAAAGTCCCATCATTTCAGATGGTTCATTGGTTCCAAACTGGATAGTACAATTGGTATTAGTTTCACAGAAGAGGAAAGAACATCAGCTACTCAAAAGAGGACTTCTTTCCCCATATATTTTTAGTATATTTTTTTTTTATGATTAAATAAAACCCCTATAATAGTTGTAAAGTTTTTTTATAGTAAAAAATTATAAAATCAAACTATTTTTGGAAAAAAATCCCTCTTTTATTCTTTCTTCATATAATTATTGCTATATATCCTTAATATATATATATGGAGTTCTCTTTTTATTCTCTGAGATTTATGGCAGTACAGTTCGAAAACCCAAGCATTATCTTTACGTTTCATATAGTAAAGTTAACATCACATAAAGGCGATCTGTATATTATTAAAACAACTCCTTCACAATCTACGAATTTGTTTCTTGGTTTCCGGATCGTTGAGATTTAATATATTATAATGGCACCATAGATCGCACACCTATCGTTATGAGTGAAAATAAATTGTGTGATTATCATGATATTGTGATCTAAACAGGAAAATATTATGAGTAATTATACAAAACATAAGATCGTCGTGTGTTGTGAAGACATATAGAGTCACGCGTGTATATATAATGTAGCTGAGAATTTATTACATAATAGGGTCTATGATAAAAATATATAAAAGCCTTGATATATAGATAAATATATAGCATAAGTATATATATATATAAAAACATATGATATATATATATAATACTTGAGTATTATTCATTAGTATTAAATATATATATATATATAAAATATATATTATGAGATCATGAGGATGACTACTGAAAAATATAGGATGACCACATATAGGCTCATATCGATACTTAGACTAATATATAATAAATAAAATAATAACAAAAAAAAAAAAATATACCATATATATATAATATATATGTTTTGGTAATAGTAGAATTTATTTTTTCTTTGGGTAGGCATATATTATATATATATATATATATATAGTAACCTTTGCACATATAATAATATGTGTATATTTATTATAATATTTATCATATCATATATTAAGCTATTTAATACAATAAACAAAGATTATTTTTCAAAATAAATATGATGATGTGAGCGAGTCACAAATATATAGAATTATAAATTTGAGATTGATAAGAGAAATAATATAGTTAGACTAAGGGGCAAGCCCTACCTCACATTATATTCATACAAGTTTTATCATCTATAGTCAAACAATAAAGAGGTCACTAAATAAGGGCTCAATTGTTACAAATATGATAAATAAGATTAAAACTAGCAAAATTTGTACATTTTATTGAGTGAATGTATCATTGTTAATTGGAAATTAAGAAATGTAGCCTTCCAGAAATTCATATATTGGAGGAATAATTATAATCGGAGAGCAGATTTCGAATGAATAATATTATTCAGCACTTAATGATTTAACATCTTTTCCAATAATATATAATAAAATATGCTTATATTCTGTGTCTAACCTTTGACTTAGTCAGACATATTCACATTTTGAAATAAGTACCGCAAAAAAAAATATTTAGTGGAAAAAAAATACACTTTAGAAGTATTGTAATTAGAAGCCATTTGCTCTATTCATACTCTCTCTCACCAACTGAAAATATGATACAATAAATCAGTTCTCAATGCAGGAAATTATTTTCCATACTAAATAAAGACGCTTCAATTTGTATTAAGCATAATGACTGGTTCTTTGCTCTGAATGGCCAAGCTCTTGTAATATGTCACTAACCCCATTGGACTGATTGCCTAAAATCCATCACAACTCGGCTGGAATAGGTATTATTATAAAATATTTTTGAGTATATGAAATTATATATTGGATAGATAGAGAAAATATCAAATATAATATTTTGCTAAACTCATTCTCTTTACGTTCAAATAGAATAACTCAAATCAAAGGTTCCAGCAAAAATAAATTATTACAATAACAAAAACGCCCTTTAGCCGATATGGATTATGATATGGGCAAATATATATATATTGACTTAAATGTTGTATTTAGACTAAAGAGTAACATTATCATATAATATATCAGTATTGATAAATAACTTTTTAATATTTATAAAATTAACTCACCAATGATATTTATAATACTTGGATACTCAGTGATGCGCAAATATTTGAATAGAAATAAGTCCCAAGTAGATAATGACTCTATAAAAATAATATAGTATAATATAGTATATCTTGCCTAAATTAATTTTTCTTGTATGGAATAGTTTGCTATGAAAATATATTAAATCATAACCCAATATATAAACATTTAACATAATTATATTTACATATATTTAAATTTAGATGAAAATTTTAAATTAATTACTCAATTTGAAGTTCAATATAATAAAGTTATATATTAAAATGGATGTGGACGGATACGGATATCGACCTCTAGTTAAAATACATATATATTAAAACAAATGCTCACAATCCCATACTACTTATATCTTTATTAAATAAACTACATCACTCAAAGTTGAGCTAATAAAAACAGTAGTTAGTCATTTAGACTACTCACTAATTATTGATGTGAAATCAAACAACAAAAAACTTAAATAACTAGAAACAACAAAAAGGGTGTGGTTGTTCCATTTTTGGTAAACTCAATTTAATAAAATTAAAGATTTGAATTGTGTATATATATAAATATAGGTAAATATAGTTGCCCCAATAACTTTCAAATACCTAAAATTATGATTTCTGAGGATAGAGAAGAGGAGAGAGAGAGATTCAATAATGATTCTTATATATAAATCTACAAGTATATTAGTGTGACGGTTGCTTATTTTAAATCTAGCTGGTATGTAATGAATCCAGAAAAAATCGTTAACCCGCAACTGTGAGAGTTATTAAATTTTTAATCGTCATTAATTTTGTAGATATATTGGCTCACACTCTCTCATACGAGCAAGCGCTAGACATTTTTGTAACTGTACTCTATTAAGCACAAATGATGGACTTTAATTACTCAAATCTCTATATATAAATATCAAAAAATACAATGAGAATACATATTATACAATCAACCAATGGCACAAAGCCTTAGAGGAGCTATTCTATACAATTATTGATTAGAAACTAAATCGGTATAAACTATAGGCCCTGTAGATAAATGGTACACTTCACAGTTAACAAATTGAGAAAACATAGTTTTGTTTACTAGGTAAAAAGAAGGAAGAACGTATGTCAATAGACATTATACTTCTTATATCTTTTATATTTCATACAAGTAATCGGTTTCTATACTCTCTACTTATATTATATTAGAATAAAAAAATACAGAGATACATACATCAAGATTTGTGAGAGGTTTCTCTTATACGATTTATGATGATTCTTAAAATATAAATATTAAACTTTCGAGAGAGCAATACAGTAGAGGGGCTACGCAGAAAAACTACACAAATATAGTCCACTACGCTCATGTGGTGTTGTACAGTCTGAAATAATGCTTAACATAAAAAGGTTTCAATGAAAGTAAGTATAAATAATATTTAATACCAAACTCACTCTATTAAATAATATAGATAAATTTTTGATATAAAGAATAAAATAATTAAAAATATATAACAGTATTATAGTATACAGCTGTATGTCCTTATCAATACAACAAGTTGTGAAATTAATACCTCTACTCTAATAATTGTAAAAGCATTTGAAAGATTAACATTATATAAATAAACTACTTAGTCTGATAGCACCTAAGAAATAAATATATAAACAGAGGAAATATCCATTATATATCTAATTAGGTGTGTAATAGGAGCCAAACATATAATACAATAAATTAGCTACTTAATGAGTTTCAATATTAGGTATTAACAAACCACTCACATAATTCAAGATTCACTGTTATTATATATTACATACTATCTTTAGGAATATTATTATAGAACTGGGATCAATGATAAAAATTAATAAAATAATTTGCATATTTGACAGTATATACATAAAGAAATTACTCACAGATAGATCAAGTATATTAGCGATATTGCTCGCAAAAAATGTCCAAATAGAGAACAAGATTGTAATAGAACATAGAAATGGATTTACTCTAATCTTCTATATTACTAGCTCAATAATAAAAAAAAATAGGAAAAAATTAAAAGATGATTTGTTAGATTTAAAATAATTTAAATGTTTTAATAAAATTATTGAAATTTTTATAGAATTTCCTTAAATATAAAATATTTCTCGATAGAGCTTAGATTTTATATCTTTGATTAAAAACACTTAAATAACTAATACAACATGTAAGATAATGGATGATACAGGTCGATTGCTAAATTACCTTGTTTATGTGAATTAATAAATTAATATAAAATATTTTGCCAAATTAAATTTTTTATTTGCTAATTTTTCTAGTTCATTTATGAACACAATACTATAAAAAATATAATAACATGAAGCCTCTTAAATAGAAGCGTAGATATGTCATATGTTACTAAAAAACTTTTCTTTAATCATATTTATATACCTGATTTGAATATATATAAATACAGTAAAAATAATAATTAAGTATTTCTTTTAGCTCATAATGCAGTTTTTATGAGAAGATCATTGTTAATGATAACGTATACAAAAATGCCTAGTAGAATTGTATATATTATGTATCGAACCTATGTGATAAAACACCAACTTAAGATTTATTACAAGCATAATATGTTAGCCTTTGCCAGGACTAATTTTAAAATAAAGATTGGATATCGCATTAACACTACTTAGAGTTAAAATATAATCTATGTCTGGTTATTTACGTAATTTGTAGAGAGTGAGGCTTTATTAACCTAAGATTATTAATTTGAGCACCTATGTGAAGTTCAGGAATACAGAACATAGAGGTGGTCCATGTAGTTTGTTGGTGTAAAACAACTATAAAGAAATGATGTGGGTGTGGAGATATCACTTCTATGTTAATAGAGATGTAAGGTCGAACGACTAGGTACGAGTCTCATAGGGTGTATTCAGCAGGAAGAGATAGTGTCAGGCAACGAGCTGTGGATCAACATATCTTCAAAGTGAGAAACTTTTAATCTGATGAAGAATAAGGCTTGCTCAAATCCTTAGTGTGAAGAGTTCAGTGTATACAAGTGAAAGTGTTAGTATGGGAATATGTGTCTTAGAGGAGATAGATAATCGTTATTAGGGAGTTATGGTTAGAATGTTTACTATATATACCTAGTACTGTGAGTAAATGTGATATTATCTATGTGTATTTACTTACTGACATATCTCTATGAAGATTTCAAAATTATTTCTCTTTGAGCATTAATTTTTTCTTCTTCCTTCAGACCTTTCTTAACATGACTTACAAGACTACTCACTTCACCATTTTAGGAGGGAGCACAAATATAATTAAATACATTTATTGACACGATTAGTTTTATATTAAATTATATTATGTGCAAAAATATATCGTTTGGCAAATATCAAAAAAGTAAAGAACAACAATAAGTAATTTTGAAACGTTATATATATGCACGACCTCGTAATAGATGAATTAGCTGTGTATTATACCGTGAGAAACCTATTGAGGGCAGATTCGAGTGAGATAGTCACATAAAGTGGATAACACATATTCAATCAATTTTTTAGAGTCTGAATAGCAAGATGCTAAAAAAAACTCACCCATTTATACTATGGTGATATTGTCCCTATATATCTCGGTACGAAATTATGATGATCAAGTTCGAAGCTTATAGCCACCAACACCACCAATGCTGCTATGCGGGATATGGTGCTTTGTATGAAATATATATAGACATTATTGGACTATTTACCTCAAAGATGGAATGATTCTAAGCATAGCTCGATTGAAAGTGCCATAAATCTGTTTCAAGGAAAGTTCTCCTGGATAATCAACATACACAACAGGAACATGACGTAAGAATCGATGTGATAGTGGCTTTCTTCCGGGATCAGTTGGAGGGTTACAGGCACCTACAAACTGAATACGTTCTAATTTAACCCTAATAAATTGATAACATGATAATATTCAAACATGATAAAAATCAAACTAATAACGTTTAATCATCTTGTTTTTTGAGTTAGAAAATTGCTGTGAAGATGTTAAATAAAGTTAATGAACATTTATATGGGTTAATCCCAAGGTTGTATTTGAGAAGGATTACTACTTGAAAGAGGTCATTGATACATACGATTACACGTCAGTGATACTGCTCTTTTTTTTAAGTGTACTGTGTGTAAATAAAAATATAATAATTATTTGTGTGTAAATACATATTAATTTAATTTTTAAACAATATGAAATGTGTGCTCCAAAGTGCATAGACGCTATTTTTATGAACGTAGAGATATATATAAATATGTAAGAATACGCTAAATGTCTACATATAGCAATTAGTAGAGATCAATTAACTACAAATATTAACTATATTATATAACACTTCTTATTAAGAGAGTAAAATGAATATTTTCATCTATACTATTTCCTAAGAGTACATGTGAATTATCAGGATAGCATAATTGATATATCGCGCGAGAGGGTTGAAATATTATAACGATTACTCTAGTAATATATAAAAAATAGATAACGAAAAAAGGGGAAACCAAAAGTGACTCAAGGCGTCAATACAATCTAGAGCATTCGTGACATTTATAATTAGAAATGACTATCGTAGAAAAAATCGAGCTAACGGTATACTTGTTCATCATTGTGAATGAATTGTGGAGTGTCTCGCACACTCTAAGGTGAATTGCGATCAGCTAAATATATTTTGAAACGAATAAGGGTGTTCCATATGAGAGTTTTCAGATAAAAATTCACTCTATTTAAATGGACCTATATTACACAACTATCATATCGCATCTTCGCGTTTACATAGCTCAACTGTTCTCTCACCAATCCCCTTAATATTATCTCATTCAAATCTCAATTCTACAGATTTTAATATTACTAATTCTCTCAAACTTTTCAAATTTTAAACCTTTTTTCAATGTTATATGTTTTTCTTACACTTGATATATTTTTGATGCAATTTCTCACCTTCTATTTTTATCAACTCTTCTTTACTCTCATAATTTATAGCTTTTTGTACCAGTTGTAGCTCACCTTCTTTATTTGCTTTGCTTCTACTCAGATTCAGCATTTTACCATCTTCATTTCCATCGTTTCTACCCAAAGTCAGTGCTTTACTTTATTCACCCCCATCATTTCTACCCAGAGTAAATGCTTTACCTTCTTCAATCCCTTTGTTTCAAACCAGAGTTATTCCTTACCTTATTACCTTACCTTCATTACCATCATTTCTAGCCAAAATTCATTTTTGTACCTTCTTCCTTCAATACGTTTGCACAAAAAGTTAGTGCTATGCCTTCTTCATTTTCTTCGTATCTACCCAGAGTCAGTTCTTCGCCTTCTTCATTCCCTTAGTTTCTACCCAGAGTCAGTGTTTTACCTTCTTCAAACCTTTCGTTTCTATCCAGAGTCAGTGCTTTACCTTCTCCATTCCCTTTGTTTCTACCCAGAGTCAGTGCTTTACCTTCTTCATTCCCTTAATTTCTACCAAGTCAGTGCTTTACCATATTCATACCCTTCGTTACTACAAATAGTCAGTGCTTTACCTTCTTCATTCCCTTCGTTTCAACCCAAAGTCGTTGATTTACCTTCTTCACCCTATCATTTTTACCCAGTGACAGTACTTTACCTTCTTCATTCCCTTTGTTTCTACACAAAGTCAGTGCTTTACCATCTCCATTTCCTTCGCTTCTACCCAAAATCAGTGTTTACCTTCTTCATTTCTTCGTTGCATCCAAAAGAAAGTGCTTCACCTTCTTCAATCCCTTCGTTTCAATCTAGAGTCAGTGTTTTACCTCCTCTATTACCTTCGCTTCTACCCAGAGTCCGTGCTTTACCTTCTTCATTCAACAAGTTTGTACAAAAAGTTAGTGCTATGCCTTCTTCATTGCCTTGGTTTCTACTCAGAATCATTATTTTACCTTCTTCGTTCCCTTCGTTTCTACCAAAATTCATGCTGTACCTTCTTCCTTTCCTTCGTTTCTACCCAGTGTCAATGCTTTACCTTCTTCATACCCTTCGTTTCAACTCAGAGTCAGTGCTTTACCTTCTTTATTTACTTCGTTTCTACCCAGAGTCAGTGATTTACCTTCTTCATTCCCTTCGTTTCTACCAATAGTCGGGGTTCACCTTCTTCATACCCTTCGTTTCTACCAAGAGTCAGTGCTTTACCGTCTTATTTCCCTTCGTTTCTACCCAGAGTCGCTGGTTTACCTTCTTCACCCCATCATTTCTACCTAGAGTCAGTACTTTGCCTACTTCATTTCCTTTGTTCCTACCCAGAATCAGTGCTTCACCATCTCCATTCCCTTCTATTCTATCCAAAATCAGTGTTTACCTTTTGATTTCCTCGTTTCTTTTCCAACACACACAAGTGTATCAACCTTCTTCAATCCTTAATTTCAACCTGAAGTCATGCTCTACTTCTCCATTCCTTTCGCTCTCAACCCAAGGTCAGTTCTTTACGTTTTCCCTTCATTAAATACGTTTGTACAAAAAGTTAAGTGCTATGCTGCTTCATTCCCTTTGTTTTCTACTCAGGTCCATTTGCTTTACCTTCGTTTCCCTTTTTTTCCTACCAAAATTAATTTTATACTTCTACATTTCCTCGTTTCTGACCAGTGTCAATGCTTTAACCCTTCTTCCTACCCTCCATTTCTATCCAAAGTAAGTGGGCTTTACCCTCTTCATTCTCTTCGTTTTACCAAGAAATCAGTGCTTTCAACATTCTTCAAACAGTTCGTTTCTACCAAAGATCAGTGCTTTCACATTCCTTCAATACCCTTTGTTTCTACCAAGAGTCAGTGCTTTACCTTCTTCATTCCCATCGTTTCTATCCAGAAGTCAGTGCTTTACATTCTTCAATCCTTC
>JABUQX010058768.1:35000-36464 GCA_015478945.1 Trachelipus rathkii
GTGCGAACATGCCAATATTCGTTTTCATCGGATAACTGTGGTTGAATGATGTTATGAGTGCAGTTGTAGTTGAATGGTTTTGCTTGAAACCGTGTTGGAGCTTGTTGCTGTTGTGTGTGGAGCTGATTTTTGTTTAGCATGTTTTTTTCTAGAGTTTGCAATAGTGCGATATAGAATAATGGGACGATATGAATGAAGTTTCAGAGGGGGTCCTTTACTGGTTTTAGTTTGGGTATAATGATAGCTCTTTTCCAGATATTGGGGGAAATGAAATTTAGGTTGATGGAACTATTATATATTGTGCTAATTGAGTAAAAGCTGTGTTTCCCTAGTGTTGAGGTGTTTTGGTTTGAGATGTTGGCCTGGCCACTGGCAGAGAGCGTGCAAAGTGTCTTTGCTATGTTTTCTAGGTCAGTTGTGGTTATTTCATGTTGGGTTGGTTGAGTTTTTTATTTTCTTGAGAGCTTTGACTGAATTTTACTGTTTTGAGAGATGGTGTGTGGGTTTTTGACTCTGCTTTGCGAAGTGATTTCAAGAATGTTTGCGTGTTGTTTGTTGGATTAGGAGTTTTCTTGTGTTGTTTTTTTTATGGATTCATGAGTGTGTGTTTGTTGGTTGAGTTTTTCAGTGAATTTATTGTTTTCCCATATTCTGGTGTTATTCGAGTGTTGGATATCCTGGTGAGGAAGGTTTGGAAGTAAGTTTTGGAAGAATCTTGCTTGTAACGTTTAGTTGGTGTTTGGGGCTTCTATTGGTGCTGTCGTTTGGAGTGATTGGGTATTATTTTTTCGGAGTGAGTTCCGTTATTTGATTAGTTGTTCTATTTCAGTTGCTAAAGTTGGGTTGTATTTTAATGTATCCTCTGGGAATGGATTTGTTAGCTGCTTTTTGGATTAGAGAAGTGAAATTTTGTATGACTTTGTTGAGTGTTGATGTGTTAGTGATATTTAGGGGATGTAAGTTGTTTTCTAAATGGTAGGTGCACATTGCCCAGTCTGCTTTTTTGTAGTTTGTGTATGTTTATCCGAGTGGGTAGTTTGGTTTGTTGACATTTTGGTATTTTTATGATGATGGGTAGGTGGTCAGAGTTTAGGTCAGTTTGTGTTGACTAGTGGAGTTTTGTGTGTAAATTTGGTGAACATAGTTTTATGTCTGGTGATGTGCATGTTTGGTTGGTTTGGGTGGGTTTCTCTTTGGCTGTTTGTGCTGTTTTAAGGTGTTTAGATTTTTCAAGTTGAATATGATGTGTGTTCCTCTATGGTTTGCTTCTTGGGCATTGTACCATGTAAGGGTGGTGGACGTTGAAGTCAACCTCCCATTAATGAGGTTTGGGAGGGGTGAGATAGGGGTGAGATTTGGTGTGTAGTTTCTGGGGCAGTGTGATGAGGTGTGGAGGGGAATTTAGAAGTTAAATGGATTGTGGTGATTTTTTATTTATCACTGTTGGACAAGATTGTATTTTTG
>JABUQX010058769.1:0-7500 GCA_015478945.1 Trachelipus rathkii
GATGATAAAATCAACCCTCATTTATTAATTACTATTTTATGATTATTATTATATTAATTTATGAATTATATTATTACTACTCATATAGATATTATTATTATTATTATTATTATTATATTATATTGATTATTTATTATATATTATATATGAATTATATATTATATATTATAATTATTATTATATATCATATATTTTATTTATTATTATTATTATTGATATTATTAGTATATTATTATTATTATATTATATATTATTATTTAATTATATTAATATATTATTATTATTATTGATTATATTATATATATTATTATTATTATTTTATTGAATATTTACTATTTTTGATTATACTATATATTCTATATTAATTATTATTTTACGGATTTCATATTATAAATATAATTTGGGTAATCATTATTTTTATTATATTATTATATATTATTATTATTATTATTATTATTATTATTATTATACTATATTATTATTATTATTATATTATTATTTATTATATTCGGTTATTATTATTTTTATTATTAATTAGTATTATTATTATATATTCTTATTAATTATTATTATTCATTATATTACTTATTATATATATTAGTATTATTATTAATTATATTATTATACTATTATTAATTTATATAATTATTTATTATTATTATATGATAGATTTATTTTTATATTTATATATATTATTATTATTATTCATATTATTATCATTAATAATTATTATATTATTATTATTAGTAATTATTATTTATATTAATTAATTATAAGTATTATTATATATTACTTATTATTATTACTATATTATTATTTTATATATTATTAATAATTTATTATTATTTATAGTATTATATATTATTTTAATACCTTGGCCTTTATATCAAATACCTTGTTGAACATGTTTTCTTCATCCATGCGAATGCGATACTTGTGAGGTTAGCGTTGTTATTGGCTTATGATAAACTATTATTACTATTTTGTGTTTAACATTTGGAAATCAGTATATTGTTAATTTATTAATACTATTTGCTTTTATTATTTATTATTATTAATGCTATTTATTATTACTATCTTTATTATTATTGATTATTATATTATTTATATTATTATTAACAACGGTTTTTACAAAAGTTTTTCTTATAAGTATTAGTTATATATATTATTATCATTATCATGAGATATATGTAATATATTATTATTATTATATTAAGTTATTATTAAATATTATTATTTATATTATTATTATGTCTAGTAGAGATAGCGGATATGGCCTAATAGTAGTATTATTATTTATTAGATATGTATGCTAATGAGATATGCATATAGTATAATTATAGGTATGGAGATAGTTATTATTATAGTAAGATCTATGTTATGATATTAAGTATGGATGATTAGCTTAATTAAATTATTGAGCGTATTGACCTGAATTCTGCTTTTGCTTCAGCGAACAGTAGATCTGATTGACGGAATATTATTTTATTTATTTATGGATTAATATTTGGTATTATTGTATATCAACGCGCCAGATTATATATTATTATTTATCCATAGTATAGTTAGATAGGGTGAATGTAGAAGAGTGGTGAGATACAATAGTAATGTTGAGATACCCACCACCTGATGAGTATATTATCGGCGTGTATAGTGTGTGCTTTCACGTGGACTAAAGATGCCGTTGATCACCAATCAGTGCAGGCTATAGAGTGCTTAACATGATCCACTATGGTTATTATATATTATTACACTATAAGAGACATCACACTAGATGTACCCTATGCACCACGGCACTCTTAATTATAATTCTGATTGTTAAGTTTCATCGTTAGTCTTACTCATATTTCTCTTTGGTTGGGGGCTGCACTTTCGCCTCTGTCGTTTTAATCACACCAATGTATGTTCACACCATAGAAGGAAATATTTGGTATGTTTTGTGATTTTTATTATTTATTATTTATGTTATGATTAGTAGTGATGTATTATAATAATTATATTATTTATTGTTATATATTATTATTAATTATTAATTGAGTATTAGTATTGTGTATTATGTATTATTATTGGTTTTGGTCCTTTATTAGGATTATTCTGATTATTATAGGTATTATTTAGTAGATCATTAATAGCTCAGGTTTCGTATTTTTTATAGAGAAACCTACTACAAATAAAATTACTTTCAACCCAATGTACTATATTAGCCGCAAATCTTATACATGGTCTAAATTAAATTTTATAAAGGACAACTCCTTTATTTCATTTTCGTGTATCAACCTTAACAAAAGCAATAAATCTGGATAGCCATCTTGTGGTTTCGGCTAACGCCCGAAGTGCCATGTCCTTCAGACTTGGTGGGGGGAAAAAAAGGGTCAAGGGGTAAATCAATGGTGCCATAAGTGTTTGTTGTGCCATTACTAAGAGTTAAGAATATTTTTTCTTCAATTTTGTGGGTCATGAAATTTACGTTACTACGGGAAATTGTTATCATGGAAATGCAATAAATATCAGAATAAAATCCTTTCATTCCGGTTCAGGGGTAAGAGGAATTTGAATGGTCATTCTTCTCATCTTGGCTTATCAGAACTAGGATGTCAAAAAGTGAATTAGATTCAAAATAGAGTCCTCCTCATTTAGGTTTATGATAATATATTATTATTTGTAAGATGTAAATATATAAATTAAAGTATAAATTATAAATATATTACAGAAAGTAATATATAATTATAGCTATTATATATATATATATATATACTATATATATAATATTATATATTATTAATGATATACTATAATATATATATATATTATATTTATATATATATATATTATATATAAATACCTAAAGATTTAGGATAAAAAAATATAGATAAAAATTTTATGGTCAATATGATAACGATGCACAGTGTACAATTATAAGGCTCTGGAAAATTACAGGTGTTGGTAATATACGAGGTGTGTTCCAGTATATTGACAGAAGAGCATAAGAAATTCTGGGTCAAGAGTGTTGGCAGAAAAAGGATTAGACTGGTTTGAAAAACAAATCCATGGACTCCATCCATAGGAGATGAAGTGCAAGTAGAGTTAAGAAAGACAGTTTCCTTGTAAGACGAAATTATGACGAGAGAGAAAGAATTCGACTTCGGAGAGATTGAAAGATAAGTTCGAATGAAAGGTATTAGAGACGAAAATCCCTGACTCATCATTTCAGGAGAAATTTTTGTGAGTGAAAACATATAAGATTGTGGGTGCGAGGGGAGCAGGATCATTTCCTACACAATGAGAAACACACTTTCTGTAAATGAAACAACATGTTGGTGCGTTATATAAAAGTAGTCATGACAAAACCTCGTTACCAACATTAGAAGCTTGTTTGTGAATGTAAACTATCTGTTATCATTCAAAGAAAGAGAGAAAGAGAAAGTAAGGCCAAGAAATTGAAGAGACATTTCGAAGTTTTGTTGTACTTGCTAAAACTATTATACAAGCGTGTGGAAAGATTGTCAAATAGATGATAAGGATTGAATGTTTAATGAGATAATGGAAACAATCTATGCTTTATATACTTACAATAGAAACATAAAAAGATCTAAGGTAAGTTATTGTACGCACTTTCACCACAATTTTCTGTTATGCAGTATGCAATAGGTACTTTCATAATGAAGAAGAGTTAGGTGAAGGGGCATCCATACAACATTGAGAACATTTGATATGTAACAGAAAATGGATATTAATATATATGAAGGAAGTAGATAGACACACCAGAACGGCTGAGGAAATATACTATAATTCGTTTATTAGATAAACAATTACCGCATACAGCTGCTGCTAGGAATTATTAAAGAGAAGGAAAGAGACTGAAAGTAGAGTTGGAAAATCCAAGCTTAGTGTTAATCTCTATCGAAACCTTTGATATGCCAACCTTAACAACAGAGAACCCATCAAAATGATAAGCAGCAGAGAATTAAGGATCAGAGAAAAGACAAAGATTACCAATCAAGCGTCCCATACGGAAGTAAGAGTGCCAATGATAAGATTAGAATCATTAAAGTGCTATAAATCTTCTGGTTAGAGTAATTTTCTTAACTTTGAAAACCGCAGAAGTATGAACGGTTTCACAATGCAAGTTAGGGACTTAAAAGTGCTCCTCTTTTCGTCACAAGCTTGACGAGTGCATTCTTCCAGTGTGAAGGAAAGATAGAGAAGTTGGAAAGTATACAAAAATAATAAAAGATTGAAAAAAGTTGACCCTCAATTCATCATCTCATACTTTTATACAAAGATTATCATCACAATTGATTATCATCAATAATAATTGTATAAAAACATTTAAGTAACTGGCAAACACAACACTAAAATTTGAAACGAAATGAACAAAAATATTTAATACCTATAATATATAAGATTAATAACAGAAGTGGAATCTAACAAGATATGTTATTAGAAAAACAGATTTTCTTTATTAAAGATACTATCTATATAAGATCGAATTTAAAAGTAGTTTTTTTACAACAAAAAAATAAAAGTTAACCGCGAAATATGTACATAAAATATTCAAAATATAACGTTAATAGAAATGGGAAATTGATCAGAGATAGTATTTGATTCAAACTATGTCACGCGAAAAATTATATTAGAGTTTTATTAAAAAAAAAACTTAAAATAGGATAGTGGTTATAACAAACTGTATTGAATATCTATAATATGACCATTGTAGGATATAGCGATATATAATATGTTACATAGATAGCATCGTTGAAATATAGAATTTGTTTTGGTATTATAAATTCTGTTTTTGTTGAGTAAATAATTTAGCTAGTTTGATCTAGCTACATTTGTAAAACTGCATCTCGGCGTTTTTTCTAGTAAAGTGGTGGCGGCTTTTGTAAAATACAGTTGAACTGTTTGCTATTTTGTAAACATGAAAACTGACTCGAGCGTAAAGTATCGAGAAAATTAAATAATGTTATACAAGTTAATATATTGACCTTTAGAGTAGCAAATTTTTAGTATAAATTAAGACTTGATTTTACGAGAATAACGATTACAAAAATCAAAAGTTGTTTGATTCCTACTACATAAAGATAACTAAGAGAGGGTTAATTATCAAACTTATTGTGATGTCATTTGCCACAATGTACCAAAGCGTTTGATACATAGCTTCCTGGTGTGGAGAAGGAGACGTCAAGCAGTACAGCTACTTAAGCTATCTGTTCTATTTAGGTTTGTTAACGTAAAAGGAGTCATTACAAGAAACTTCAAAAAAAAACAAAAAAAAAAAAAACAACCGAAACCTGTGAAGTGGAGGAACATGAGGAAGAGATAACTACAACTCCTTCACTTCATAACTGGTAAACCCAGAGGAAAACAACACCAGCTCAAGGTTCTAGAAGAAAAAACACTCTCTCAAGAAGATGCCTTCTGACGACGAACAATCGTAGCCCCAGCAGAAGGAGAGACCATCGCTGGGATCAAAATGAAACCTCCAGTGTTTTCTGAGACTTCAGTTCCAACCTGGTTCCAACCTTAGAAGCACAATTTCACCTTGGAAAAAATCACCTCAGAGAAGTCGAAGTACTTCCATGCTCATAGATGTCGTCGACCGTATTTCCTTTGCAGAACTTGATGGTTAAGCCTACACACATTTGAAAAAGGCAGTCATTACGATCTACGAGAAAAGCAAGACGGAGTTATTCAACAATATTTGTCCAAAAAAACTTACAGTGGCAAGCCTTCCCTTCATCTACGGGAAATGCTTCGTTATGGTGCGAAATTAAAGATTGGAGAAGACATCATCCGAATGCAGTTCCTGAAGACGCTCATAACCAACATTCGACCAACTATGGCTTCACAGACAGCCCTTACCCTTGAACAACTTGGTGAACTAACCAATGATAAAGTTGTTTTGGTATCGTCAGCTTCTGTCATAGCAGTGTCCACAGCAACGACTACACAAGTAACTACATCAGTAGCAACAACAACAACATCGGATGCAGGAACACCTGTGGGACTGCGTCCATATAGTTAAAATCAAGGTCCCACGTTTGACGTGCCAACATTTACTTCGCTCAGCGAGCAAGAACACGCAGACCTTGGTGCAAGTTGCCTGACAAAGTTGATGTGCAGATCAACCTTCGTCTCGCCCCTCTTCTAGATCATCTTCTCCCACACCAACGGAAAACTAGAAAAGTGAGCTGATTGCTGCGCTATAATCAGTTTGCAACTTACTATCAATGTCACAATATTCGACTCAGATACTATCTTGCTTTTAGACACAGGCGCTTCCATTTCAAGCCTACCTTCTTCAATGGTAACCAACGTGTTCCTATTTGCAACTAATGTCAATTGTCCCACTGTCAATGGCTCACCTATCATGTGTTATTGTGAAATAGAGACATATATAACGATCAAGAAGCTTCGCCTAGAGTTTAGCTGGACTTTAGTAGTAGCTGATATCGCAGTGCCAATCTTGGGTATGGATTTTATACACTATTACAACTTAATTATCGATTGTGGGAAGAAAACTCCAAAAAACACAAGTTCGTCTCTTTTAGCACCTCTTCAAGTCTCTTCTGAGAAAGTTTCTTCGTTACAAATCAACGCCAACATTGAAGACTCTAACTTTCAATTTTTCTTCAGGAGTTTCCGCTATTAACTTCATCTATTGACTTAACGAACATCAACTTTATTCCAAAAGGACCTGTTCACTACATAGAGACTGGTGATTCTCCTCCAGTGTTTGCAAGACCTCGCCGTCTTCCCGAATATAAACTCAAACCAGCAAAAGCTAATTCGATACTCTATTGAAGAATGGAATCATTAGACCTCTCAAGGCTTCTTGGGCTTCTCCGCTCTATCTGGTGCCAAAAAAACATCAAGAACTTGGAGGCCTTGTGGTGATTACAGATCTTTGAATGCTATTACCAAAAAAAATGGGTATCCGCTTCCTCGCATTCAAAATAATATGAAAAATAATGATAGCATAGTTATTAGCAAGTCGGATAAGGGCAATAAAATAGTGATTTTAGATAAAGCTGATTACACTGGAAAGGACAAAATGTTATCGGATACTATAACTTACGAAAGGTTGACCTCTAATCCTTTAAAAAATTCTCAAACCCGTTTCAAAAATTCTATTAAAAATATTTTAAAAGATTATAAAGAGTTAAGCAAAAAAAATTATCGCTTATTTACCAAAACTTTCACATTTTTATGGTCTACCAAAAATACATAAGCAGGATATTCTTCTCAGACCTGTCATCTCAAATGTTAATAGTGTAACCTATAATTTGGCTTCGTGGTTGGGCAATGAACTAAAAATCTTAATAGTAAATTTTTAAGAAAAAAATATATAAAAATCAAATTTCATTGCAAAAATTAATAACGAAAATTTCACTAATAAATTTTGTGTTAGTTTTTGATCGTTAAATATCACTGTTCAATTAGTGTCTGATTGATATAGCGTTGGAATAAGTTAGAAAAGTATAACCGGTGATAATG
>JABUQX010058770.1:0-2500 GCA_015478945.1 Trachelipus rathkii
CATGTTATTACTGCTGAGTTCTTAGTAGAAACTGCACGCCTAGAAAAGTAAATTCCTAAACAACATAAAGCCAAATCATCTGATTGAAAGTTTCTGCTGAATATTGAAATCGTTCTGTCTTGTGCCTATCTGACTTCACTTTTGTGCCTCTATGGTTAACGTAGATTTCAGAAAACAATTTTCCAGCATTTCATCATTTTTCATTGCATCCGCCCTTTCTTATGTTAGATGCTCCCGTAGGCAGTTTGGCGTGGAAAGTAAATGATATTCAAAGTTTCTGATCATTGATATTAAAACAAAATTTCATACGGAACTAACTTATGGTATACCTTGTGCTGGATTAAAAAAATGAATCAACAAAAGTTGAAAGACTTTGAACTTACTGAAGTCATTAAAGAGCCACCTCTTTTTTCCTCAAACAAAACCTGGTTATTAATTGTAGGGTGCCTACTTGTTCAACAGTATCATGAAAAAGTCTTCAGTACTCTGAGAAGAGTAAATTGCTAAGAAACACAATGAACGAAGACAGGGTTAATCTACTATGTATGATGAATATTCATAGAGTATTGCACAGCTAAAAAAACATGACAAATTTGAAATAAATGTAAATGCGAAGTTCGCTGAAAATCCAAGGCGTCTAATGCTAGATGTTTAATTTAATATTAGTTACCAAAAGTTACCAATAGTTTATATTTTGTTAATGCTAAATTAGTTTATATTAGCTACCATTCAGGAATCAGTACTCGCCAACCCCATAAATATTACTTTAAGCGTTTCTCAAATAGGTTTTTTTTCTTTTTTTTACTCATCTCATGACATAAATATTTTTAATTACAACTGTTGTAGGCTTATTTTATTTAATTTATAACCGAAGTCCCTTTTTATATTATTTATAAATATATATAATATTATATATATTATATATATCATATATATATTATATATATAAGATATATATATAGTATAATATATTATATATTATAAATATTATATATAATATATATATTAGTATTATATTATATATATATAATATATATTTAATATATATATATATATAATATAAACCTCTAATCTTATACCTAGCATGACCAGTACACCGTAAATATGAAACTTTTCAAAACAAACAAATATATTGCTTTACAAAACCTGTGTATCATAACGTGTCACTTACGTTAGTATCCTGTTATTCATTTTCAGCATTAACATGTTTATTTTCCTTTAAGAAGTAATATTTATGTGATTCCATTCCAATTTAACTTTATGAAATTTTAAATTTTTCCTTTATTTTATGTGAAAAATTTTTTTAAATATGTTTTTTTATTTTAAATGCGTTTATATAAATATAATATTATATATATATATATATATATATATATAATATATATATAATTATATATAATATAATATATATATATATATATATATATATATATACGTATATATATATATTATAATAATATAATATATATATACTATATATATATAATACTATATATATATATATATATATATATATATATATAATATATATATAATAAATTTTTAGAATTTGTTTCATTATTAAATGTTCTCTATATATAAAATATAATATATATATATATATATATATTATAATATATATATATAACTATAAATATATAATAATAATAATATACATATATATATAATATATATTATAATATATATATATATAGTACTATTATATAATAATATATATATATATACTATATAAATATATATATATTTATATACAAAATATATATAGAAATATATATATTCAATACTATAAACATTTAAAAAAATATATTATATATATATTATATATATACTATACTAATATATATATATTATATATATATATATATTATATATAGTATATATGTATGTATATATATATATTATACTATAATATATATAATATATATATATATAATATATATTATATTATATATATATATATATATATATATATAATATATATAATAATATATATAATATATAAAGTATCATTATTACTTATCAATCCAGTGAGTTAATTAGACAAACTAATGAAAGTTAGCAAAACGTATGTAGCTATAATTTGGCAACACAGCTTAGATGTGTTTTTCAGCTTATTAAATTCACTATCATTTTTCTAAACTGGTAACTAGCCTAACATTACCCAACAAAACAACTTAACTTTACTTTTCCAACATATCAATAGTTGTTAATAGTAGTAAATCCTAACAAACTTGACCAAAATTTAACATTGCTTAGCCCTATTCATAACATACTGAACTCTGAAGAACTGTTACCATAAACCAAGTTTAACTATAAAAGCAAACATAACAATACCTGATATATTCTAAGAGCATAACTATCCTAACATTTCTTACATATGGGTAAAAGGCTATCACTGACAAAACTAGGTTATTATCAATCCAGTTAAAACATCAATACTTAACCTACCTTAGCAACCTGACCACATCATACTAGTATCAATCATATAGAACTATGAATA
>JABUQX010058770.1:7500-10000 GCA_015478945.1 Trachelipus rathkii
ATATATATAATATATATATATAAATATATATATAATATACTATATATATATATATATATATTATACTATATATATATATATAATAGAATATAATATATTAGTATATATATAGATTATATATAATATATATATATATTAATATATTATCTATATATATATATGCCAAGGTAAAGGAGTGATAACAAAATGATTTTGTACGTTTTGGTACTTTATTAAATTTTATCCAGTTTTAAATAATATTTTTTTTTTTAAGGCATAATTCCAGAAAAGGGCCAGGAAAATTATCTCGAAAAGTATGACACTTACCGGAAAACCAAATACATATTTGGAATCAGCGGTAAATTTTAAGCTTATTACCGAATGTAAAAAAAAAAAAAAACTCGAAAAGACGACACTTACAGAAAAAACCAATTAAATATTTGGAATCTGCGTATAAAGCTTATTATATGCTTAAAGTGGGACTTCGTTCCCCCCTCTTTCCCCCATCGGGCTCGAGACCCCTAAAAATTGAAGCTCTAGGAAACAATATTTCCACTAGGTGGGCTCGAGCCGTAGGGGGCGACAGCAGGGGGGGGACGAAGCTCCTCCCCACTCGTCCACCAAGAGCCGAGAGACCCCACTCCTGGATTCAATGCGGTTCTT
Organism: Trachelipus rathkii; assembly: GCA_015478945.1. Lineage (NCBI taxonomy): Eukaryota > Metazoa > Arthropoda > Malacostraca > Isopoda > Trachelipodidae > Trachelipus > Trachelipus rathkii. The sequence continues at coordinate 8,143 of JABUQX010058770.1, forward strand.
ACCCTGGGAGATTCGTTAGTTTGTAAATCATAAAACGACTTTGCATATAATAAGCTTTATACGTTGATTCCAAAATATGCTAATTTATTTTTCTATTAATTATCGAATTACTTTCGATATTTTTTTTAACATATTGGTTAATATGCTTTATATGCTGATTTCCAAATATGTAATTGGTTTTCCTGTAAGTTGTCATACTTTTCGAGATATTCCATTTTTTTTTCTGATATTTTCCCTTTTTAAGTTATTTGTAAAACGTATTTATCATTTAATTTTAATAATAAAACGTAATTATCATTTTATTTTATTTTGAACGAAAATTCGTACCTAAGAAAATAATTAATAATAAACACAATTCGAAATAAGTTCATACAATTTTTAATAAAAAATTTAAAAAAAGGAAAGAATTTGAGCTTCACACCGAAAGCAATTTTTTGATCAATATATACCGCATTTTTAACCATTTTTCATTCGGGTTTTGGGGTATACCAACCAACCGCGCCCGTAAGTTCACATTACCCATATATATATATTATATATTAATATAATAATATAATATATATATATACGAATTAATAATATATATATATATATTATATATATCATTAATGATATATATAATATATATATATATATCAATATATAATTACTTAATATAATATATAATATATTATATGTAAATATAATATATATATATCAGATTCGACCATTATATATATATATAGTATATAAGTGCAACATAACGCTTTAAAACGTTAATCCGTTAATTAACTACGTTAAATTTTCCGTTAACTTTTTTAACGCTTTCGTTTATTTCGTAAAAGAAGGAGTAACGGACCTATTAAACGATGTTACACCTCCGAGCTTGTGAATTAACACTAACGAGTTAAAATTCGTCCCCTACATCCGTAACCGTTACACTTTGAATTTACAGTTTTATAAAATATTTCTTATCAGATTTTAAATTGGTAATTAGATTCGATTTCGATAACAGTAATAAACTTTTTTTTCCAAAAAAATAATTCCTAAATGACTCCCCTCAATGCCTCAAAATGAGTTTATCTATACAAGGTTATTTTCCTTTAGTAATGTCTAACATGTTTTTTCTTTTTTTTTCTTATCTGTATTCTCATTCTTATGGTGCGCTAAAGAATAAAAAGATAGTGACTTGTTGCCACGTTTCTTTTTCAATGAGACATAACTTCTTTCGGTTAGTTACTTGACTTGCTTCTTTGTGACATAGTGAAAAAATATAAAGTAGGCCTAATAAGGGCGTTGTAATTTATAAAAAAAATTAACACAATTTGTATTTAAAACTGTAAGTTGCCGTATATCCTATTGATTACACAATAATAGTTTACTATTAAGTATTAATTAAGGTTTTTACGCTTTGGCAAGTATTTTTGGCAAGCGGCAAAAGTATCTGCTAGGTCAAAGCCTAAATTATCCTTAAGTCTGATAAGATTAATATCCTTATTAATATTGATAGGGATATTATTATAATTAAAAGGAAATTAACAATATATTACTATTCCTACATATTTTGAACACGGTTAACCGTTAACGATTAACGCTTAACTTCCGTTACATCTTTACAGACAAACTCTTTAAAGATTAAAGATTAACGCAGTGGTTTTTTTTTTTGTTAACAATTAAGAATTAACGACGTTAACTTTTCATTAACGTTGCCCAAATTGTGTTATTATATATATATATATATATATATATACTATATATATATATATATATATACTATATATATAATATAATATATATATAATATATATATATAATATATATTATATATATTATATATATATATATTAATATATATATATATTTACTTAATATATATATA
>JABUQX010058770.1:30000-35696 GCA_015478945.1 Trachelipus rathkii
CGTCGGGCCGATCATGTGCGCCGATCCATCACGATTATAATATATAATAATTGAGTCGTACGTAATATGATTTACTTAGCATTTATATACTAATTATATATAATATAAATTATATACTATATATTTAATATAATATATATATATTATAATATAATAATAGTTATATATATAATATATATAATAAATATATATTATATATTATAATATATATAATTATATATTAATATAATATTAATATATATTATCATTAATAATATATATATATAGATATATATTATATAATATTAATATATATATATTATAAATATTATATATATATATAATATATATTAATTATTAATATATATGATATATATATAATATATATATATATATATATATATATATATAATTAATTTATATATATATATTAATATTATTTATATTAATATATTTTTAATATATATTAATATATATAGTATATAAATAATAATTTAATATATATTATATATATTAATATATATTATTAATATATATATATATATATTAATATCATATTATTATATATTATTCAGTATAAATATAATTATTAATATAATCTTTACATATGAGTATAATATAATATATTCTTTCATATGACTATATAAGATATCCATATATATATATCGGATATATATATACTAACTACAGCTCTCCTCTTATACGTAAGTAGTATATATCGGTAGTCATGAAACACGGGAATATTACTTCCATACTACACTGATAGTATACGGTAAATATAAACCTCAATAATATCTCTATTATTAAATCAAATATATTGTATATACGAAGTTCATGCGTTCTGATGATTCCGTTAATAATTATGATTCAGAGCAAATATCATACCGCAACGCTAAGAATATGATCATTGTGAGTTAACATTATTTTATGTTAATTTGAGGGATGGAGTACTCATGCTTTGCTATACAATGTAATTTATAATAGTTTGGACATTCATCATATGGGTATAGTGGTAATATATTATATAAAATATTGTTCAACATAGAAGATAGTGAAGAAGTTGAGTAATCAAATGATAATTTAAATAATATTACGTGATGTATTTTGAGTAAACGCATATATAAAAAATAAATGATCATTTTGTTATTCATAGAGAGTACTCGATGGAGTAATATATATTAATTTACCTTTGTCGGTATGGATTTAAAATACATTAACAAAATTATTCCAAGCTAACTATAATGAAGAATTTACATTCTGGAGGTAAAGTTGTAAATATTTGGAAAATAAAAATTTTCTAAAGAGGAAGCGGTAAAAAAAATTTCTAGGTAGATCCTCTTGGAGGAGTATTTTCTTTAGCTTTTTTTTTGTGAAAAAAAAAAACCCTTTCATAATACTTAATTAAAAAATGTGCGTTATTTTTTTATGGATAGCTTTAAGAGAATTGTCGAAGCTGGTGCCAATGAGTTAATCAATTGAGAAGATGAGAAGGATAAGCTGAATGTCTAGATTGTTCTATATAGGATCTAGTTAAAATTATAGACATAGTATATTTTGTAGATATAATTATACTTGATTATGATGTAATTTATATTATATTTAACCTTTTATAGTAGTTTGCGTGGGATATTAGAGCTATGCTGATATATATATATATATATATAATATGTATGAATACGTATTATAATATTATATACTAATATATATTATATAGATATATAGTATATATATATACTGTATTTAGATATTACTACTATATATATAATATATATTGATAGAGTATATATATATATAATGAGTGTTATCATATAATAATAATACCTATATCCTATAATCATAGTATATATATATATATATAATATAATATATCACATATATAAATAATATATAATATATATAATAATAATATATACTATATATAAAGTATAAATATATATATATAATATATATATATATATAATAATATATATATATAATTTATAATATATATATATATATAATTATATATCATATAATTCAATAATAAGAATATATATTATTAATGTAGGTATTATTTATTAGATTAAAGGAAGTAAATTTGATTATATTAATTTCACTATAGTATTAGAGTAAGGTAATATATATATTTATATATTTATAATATGGATATGTATAGGTATTGTGTGATTATATCATTAATTTGATTATTATATATATATCTTAAGAGATAACTTATTAATTTATTTATATAACTGATTTAATCTATGTACTATATAATCTAATGTAAATACTATAGAAATATATTGTGATATTGTGTTCACTATAGTATATAATATATATATATACTATATATATATATATATGAATATATATTATTTATATATATTACTAGATCGCTTCTGGTTATAAGTTATGAGATGTAAATGAATATATGCTACTGCAGGTATATTTATAGTCTAGTATTTATATTATGCTAATATTTATATAGTTAGAGAGTCTTCATATTCTAATTGGTGTCATTTCATCCTTACCTTTCTTCTCACGACAACTAGCGAGAGGTGGTAGGGCGGAAATTAAGTACGCTTGACAAAATGCGAGGGAACGTCTTTCACTAATTTATATGTTTGAGCATTGTCTTTCGGTTATTAACTATTTTCAATTCGCTTTAATGACAAGACTCCAATAACCTGGCGCCAGATGCATTCTAACATCAATAACATCACAAAAAGCAGGGATCACCCTGTAAATATAACCATAGCTTTAACCATTTTTATCATATAATATTTCTCCTCTTGCTCTATTAATAACTCTTTTCATTCCATCAAGCCATCTCCATTTGGGTTTACCCCTTCTCTTATTTCTTACCTCTTTGGACATAAAATCTGTATTAGCCAATCTCATTATATAATTATCATTCATTCTAAGACGTGCCCATATATCCTTACTTCCCATACTTGATTTGGCTCTTTCTCCAAACACACATTTCTTCCTTTTCGGCACATATCTCTTATCCTTACATTCCTATTCTATAATATTCTTATCCTTTACATTTCTATTTCTATCTCTTCTCTTTAACTCCATAAATATCTCGTAAGCTTTCACTTAAAATATCAACACTGTTTTTTGCCATTTAGAGTTTAATGTTCATGTCTCACATTCATACAGAGCAGTTGGATCAAATATACATCCAAACAATTTCATATTTATGTTCCTGAATAAATTTCTCTTTTTCCATAATTCTGCAAGGCGTTACTTAATACTCTTCATCTTGAGCAAACCCAGGTCATTTCTTCTTTCACGTCTCGAAAAACCCTGTATCCATTAGGAAGTACTAAAGACTGTAGTCTCAAACAGGCTTTCTTCTCATTCACCTTTTATAATATCAACCCGTTTGAGAATTATTCCTTTGGGTCTTGTACTAATTTCATCACTTTAGTTCTGCGGATTAATTTTTATTCCTTTTCCTATAGCGCATTCAATTCAAACTCAAGCAACCAAATCAACGCAGTTTTCTTTTTCAATCATAAACCAACACAGTATCATCTGCAGAAATATAGAACATTGTCCCAATTATTCATATTGTTTCCACAAATCGGCCCCTTTCCCAATTCTTTTCATATCCTTAACTACACTGTCCATAAAGATATTAAACAACTATACGGAGACATTATACAACCTTCTCTTAAACCTACTCCTACTATAAACAGCTCCCCTTTCTTTTTTTTTATTCCTAACGCAAACCCAACTATTTCTATTAAAAAAATTTATCGCTTTTAAGAGCTTTCATTTATTAATAATCCACCAATACTTTCCTTTCTTTTAAACTCTGTCGTAAGCCTTTTCCAAGTCCAAAAATCATGCCTGATCGTTTCTTTTTCTAAATTTTCTCTTGCCAGCATCTTTCAAGGTAAATACAGATCCCTCAAACCTTGACCATCCTAAAATCCACATTGTTCTCCCCAATCCTTTGTATCAGATATCCACTCAAAGAAGATTTTTTCCTCCTTTTTTGATTTCTTTGAAAACATTCACGATTTCATCCTTTGTAATAATGTCCTACAATTTCACTTCTAAACTCTCCCTCCGTAATATTTTGTTCTACTCTAACTTGTCGTTATCTTCCTTCTCATATACTCTTTGAGCATTTAGCAATTCCTTAAAATATTCTCACCAATTCTTTCACCTCCTTATCATCCTGAAATACATTCCCATCCAAAGTCTTTTCCCAGACAGGATGTCTTCTCTCCTATTTCAAACCTTGTTAATTTCCTTCCAAAACAGTCCTACTCCTCACCCTAATTACCAACAATCTTTCCACTCCACCACTCGTCAGCCCTTCTCTTTGCAGCTTTTACTTTCCTTTTAAACTTCATTTTGCACTCTCTTGTATTCCTTCTATATCGCCTGGCTATTAATAGCTAAATATTTTACAGAGAATTCTTTTCATTTCCTTTTAATAATAATATATAATTCTTTCATACTGCCAATCGCTACTTTTTCTTTAACTCTTTCGGCCAATCCTTTTCATCCCACAAACGTCCATTGTAGTCAGTATTATTTCCTAACAAAAATCCTCCATTCCTCTTGTACTACTTTCTCTCTTTCCTCTACTATTACCCATTTTCCTGTTAAATTTTTTGGTATTCTGTTGGATATTTTTCATTTTCTAATTTTATTTTATTTTACCTTCTATACTTGTGTTAATTTAGAATCTTTCTTCCACCCTCCTTTCACCTTTATCTTTGCTTCTACCAAATTGTGATCAGATATAACCCTTGCTGCACCCCATAAGACGTTCACATCCAACAACCTGCGTTTCTTTATTTTACTTGCACATACATAATCTAGCAGAGCACGATCACCTATCACTCCACTAACCTAGGTTTATTTATGTATATTCTTATTAAACCATGCATTTTCTATTATCATCCCTTTAGGATCACATAATTCTAACAATTTTTCCACATTTTCATTCTTGCCTTGTACTTCAAAAATGCTTAATATTCCTTGAATTTGTACATCACCCAAATTTGCGTTTAAATCACCTAACAAGCATACATTATTATTTTTATTAAACTACCCAAACAATCGTTTAGTTCATCCCAAAAATACCTCCCTTACTTCCTTAGCACTATCATTTCCTGGGCGTACGAACTTACAAATATCCAGCTTTCGTTTCTCAATTTCATTTCTACCCACATTAACCTTCAACTAATAAATTTAATTTCTTCCACATATTCCCATAATAATTTTTTTGTTTCATAATTATGGCTACACCTTCTCCAGCCCTGACTCTCTTACTCACCCATGAAACTAGTCCCCCCGAAGGTTCAGAACCATTCTATTTTTGCCATTCAACTTTTTCACATAAATCCACACACGCACACAAACTCACACACACACACACAACACACATATACACACACACACCCCACACATAATATATATATCTATATATATATATATATATATATATATATATAATATATTATATATTATATATATAGTATATATATTTAGTATAATTATTATATATATAATTTCCATTTCCTTGCAAAACGCAGTTCTACCATTTCTTTCTTACGCCTCATTATTTCACCCTCAAAACATAAAATGAGCAATTTTAAAATTATTCTTCTAATATTCCCAACTGCATTTTATCTTTTTTCCGCCTGATTCTATTTTGGTTTTGTTAGTTTTTTCCTTCAGTGTGTTCTTTGTAATTTGTCTTTTTCTAG
>JABUQX010058771.1:0-25958 GCA_015478945.1 Trachelipus rathkii
CAGTTGAGAAGATCATTAATAAAAAGTAGGAAAAATAGTAGGAGATAATACAGAGCCCTTAGAAACACCCCTATTGATTTGAAAGGAAGAAGAAGTCGCCCCATCAACAACAGCTGATATGGGGCGATTTGAAGTAGGACTAGAGATAAATAAGCAAAGAGAAGAGGATACTAAAATGAAGGAGCTTTTAAAGCAGCGATGAATACCTTATCCAGTCAAATATTTGGACACACCACCAATTCCATCAGTTTCCTAGGATGGAACACAAATCTGTTAAATGTAGAAAGTAACTGCTAGTAGATCTCGAGCGCCGAAAGCCGTACGGGTAATCGAAAGAAGTGAATAGATTCCAGATAATCCTAAAAGTCAAGTTGGAAAGGTTCAAGTATTAGCAAAGAATACAATTAGGAGCTATTATGGCGATAGTGAGCATAGAGTCAGCAGATTCCTTTTCGAATGTTGGACATTGCGCGACTTCCAAACACTGAGGGAAGAGTCTAGTTTGAGGATAAGAATATAGTTGAAACGAGAGGAGGGGCTAGCAAGCACATTCCCTCAACTCGGAGAGGAATGACATCCCACGGGCCACCCGCCTTCCAAAAGTTCATAGATTTTCAGGAGCCCATGCACCGATCAAAATGAAATTTTCGCAACACCCATATGCATCTGTGCTACCTAAATGGCAGAGAACAAGCCACGATTGAACATGCGAATTTGAGGAAAAATTGATTAGTCCAAGAAAAGAGAAAATGAACCTGCTCATGCTCATCACAATTACAGCTTTCCACTTTTGTCGTGAAGCTCTTGCAAGAGTCAAAGCAGTCACTCAATTAACGTCAAGCCGTAAAGCACCGCAAATGCCTGCCCGAATCGGTCTCGAATCAAATATGCCAGAAAAGCCGGCTAGGGCAAAGGATGAGAGTGCTTGGAGAGAAATATTGAAATTAAGAGAGTATTTAAGTTTAATGGATCATATTTCAGATTTTTTGAAGGTGTGTATTATATAGAGAGAATGTACTAGTGGTGAAACATAGGTCAAAGTGTGTTCAAGAATCATTAAATAATTATGTAAAAAAAATATCGGATAAGTTATGTGTAGGTTCCTTTAATTAATTAACTGAATATTCCGATCAAGTTGAGAATACTGAGATATTTTACGGAGCTCCTCCCCACACTAATCAGTATGAGAGAACCTCAAACAATCAACTGCTGTAAATACAGACAATCCCTAATGAGAACGCTAAGTATTTGTGGATGAATAAGATATAACAGTCTCGTGATAAAATAGTAAGCAGGTAAATCAAAAAGAACGTCATGAATAATCTGTCCTGTTAAAGAACAGCATCAGCTAGCATAAGATTATTGTAGTAGATAGGAAAGAGATAGATTTTAATGCACAGATAACATTCGAGAAGTTAGAGATTGCGACTGATTCTCAGAGTCGGTTATAGAGGTATTTAATATTACAGATAGCCACATACTGCCCCTCAGACGGCAAATATGAATAATTATAGTTGATATATTGAAATCGAGTTGAAGTTAAATCTTATCCATTGGCTCAGACAGGAGGCATAAATTTGGGGGGCTGCTTAGAGGTAGAGAGGTGATGATTCCAGTGTGGGATGCCTAAAAGAAAAAAGTTAGAGTGCAGGCCATGTCGATTGTGTAAAAGTCATAGAGAAGAGCACGCGTGTGTGCAGAAGGCTATCATAGCGCGCGCATCTAAAAAAAAAAAAAAAAAAAAGCAGAAACAAATAGACCAAAACCAAAGAAGAAATGAGAAAAATTATTGTACGTTACTATCATTCATTTTTCATTGAAATTTTTAAAACTGTAAAACGCCAATAACATAAATAATCTAAAATATGAAAATCCAAAGTTAAAACACTCTCGTGCACTCACACTCTCTCAAATAACGAAAAAAATTACTTAAAAGAGAAAAAAAAAGAAAAAAATCCTATTGATTAACTAAAAAGATTAGAGAGATAAATCGTATAAATCTATAATATTGCTGTCCAAATAGGTAATGTTAGTCTAAAGCCTAAGTTTGGAAAAACGCTAAAGACAATTAAAAAGGATCGAGATAAAAAACATAACTAGTATGTGAGCTATCTATACGAAATCTAAGATTTATATTGAATGTAAAAGTTCTCATAATTTCACCCAAAGTAAGAAGGTATCTGGCAACACCGATACCGATACCACAAAAATGGCCGATACTACCGAGACCGATACCGATATCGTAACGTCCCAATATATAGTAATATATATATAATATATTATAAGTATATAATATATATATAATTAGATATATATATAATATATATATATATAATATATATATATATATATATAATAAATAAATTATATTATAATATGGTTGAGTGCTAAATATTAATATGTAGTATATTATAAAGTCATGTACCACTGTTTATCGATACGTAATAAGAGTTCATCAAGGTGTTATACAAAGGGAAATCAGGGAAACATGAAAATGTCGCAGGAAAAAGGGAAAATAAAATATCCAATTATATCAGCTCAATTTGCTACCCCTAAAAGAAGCTATATGTGAAGCAGTGGCAGCTTACAATGACTCCTGAAATCATAAGAGCCCCATATTAGGTAATCTCAGTTTGCTCAAGGGATGTTAGAAAAGTGTTTTGTCTTTGAAGGAGGAAGAAAGTAAAGAGCACAAGAATTTCATTCATGATTCTCCTCTTCCTAGTACTAGAATTTTAAGATTGTTGATGGGATAGTTCAATATGTTTGTAAAATTAAGTAATATGAAATTAGTATCGAACGCTTTTTCTAGCCGTAATTAGATTATTACGTGTCTTGAGTTTGAATTCTGTTAATATATTTTATTTGTTTAATAAAAATTAGCGTTCATCTGCAAAAAGAAAAATACATTGAACAATTTCTTTTTATTTTTCCAGTAATTAATTAATTATTATACGTCATTATATTTTAATGTGTAATACTTTGAAATTAAAAATAAACTATATACCTGAAATTCCCAGTTTTAATTTGCAATGGCTGGATATATCCTGCAGTCCAGAAGGTCCATATATGGCTCATAGAAGCAGGAAATCGGAACAGCTTAGCCTCTTTTGTGCATCTACTGCAAGAAAAAATTTGCCTTTCCGAATAGGCAACAAGATACATACACAATAAAGTCATGGTAGAGTAGCAAGAAACCGCAGAGCATCCTAAATGCTTAAAATCCGCTCGCCGGACATGTATGATCGTCAAATTTGTGTTTAAGTCAAATGACTGGACTGTTCAATTAATTCTAAAAAGTTGCAAACGAATATTTCTGCATCAAGTTCTTGTTCTCAGGAGCATCATGTGACGTGAGTTCCTTGGATGTCACTTTAGCAAAAGCAAATAATACAAAAGCTGAAATAATGGAATTTTACTTGTTAATGCGTCAAGCTCGATCGGATATTTCCAATAGAGCTTCTAATTGTTGCCAAAAACAATTTAGTTAAGATGTTTCTCTGATTCCGCAGAAGCTAGGCTTTGGTGGAGCATAAGAGAGTGTTAATCCTGTTCCTATTTATGTGTATTTTTGTTTGCTCCTTATTAAGCTAAGAAAATGGTGGGAGGGTGTATGAGAAATTACTTCGTCTATATAGTCTAATATCAGCTAGTGATGGAAGGGGCCTTTTTAAATAAAATGTTGCACAAAGCAACTAATGGATATCCAATGTAGGTTTTGAAAGTATTTACTATCGGTCTTCATAGCCTACTTCGCTTATCAGGTTCGCTTTGTGGAATACTTTCTGGCAGTTCGTACCGGACATTCGAGCTGAGAAACTTTTGGAAAATCTAAGGACTTGGCCTTGGGTCAGCTGTTGACCTCATTAAGGTGAAAGTATTTACAATGATGGACCTAATTGGCAACTGGAAAAATGATATGTTTGTTTGAAAGGCAGAATTAAATAGTCCGATATGCCGGAAGCTTCCAAGATTGAGAATTTGAAGTTGTTCTTTATATGTCCATGGAGCTCTCAAAACTGGTCTTAAAGCACACAATGGATTTTAATTTAGTAGATACTGTAGAGGCCTTTCTATTATTTAATAGTGTAACCTACTTTTCCCAACTAAAGGGCGAACATTCATGAAAATAACAGGAACTGATGAGTGTTCCTGCTAAATTCCTGTTTGGACTAGAGACTGGTGAAAATGGTAAATGCCACACCATTGTTGGGTATACAGCCATTTCGAATTGCTTGCCGAAGACATCGAAAGTCGTGGAAGAAGTTGGGCACATTAATAATCAAAAGTGTTGGAAAGGTGAAATCTATATTTAAAGAGGATCTCCTTTATTGACAATGCGAGAAAGTTTGAGTTTTCCAAGCAGGTAAGTCTCGTCAGTTGGCTAGGATTGTCTATGCGCAATGTTTTCAACGTAAGAATCCATCTGACACCTTTCTTCTTGTATGATGACGTCAAAGTCACGTTAGTTAAAATCACTTAATGAAAACGTAATTCATCATAAACCGGGACATTTATTGTTGCAGTAGTGAGAGTTTTTAGAAAATTAACTTATTACAAGATAAAAAAATTTCATAAATGCAGAAAATATGGACCTATCATCATGCGCGAAGAAGGAAGTACGAAAAGACTGCATGTAGTTGTATACTAGGTGGATAGGGTTGATGTTCAGGAGAGAAATTGGGAAATTTCAGGAATTCAGTGTCCATTTGTCAATAAGGAAGAGAAGTTCCTGCTTAATATTTTGAAATACGAAGTATCTCAAAAGAAACGATTTCAACTTTAATTTTTTTAAACCACATGTTCATGAATAGGAATTATATGTTGTTGAAAAATTCATATTAACTAAAGTGCTTCTTGATTTTTTAAGTTATGTGCTTGATGTGAGATTTAAAAGACCTTTTCAGTTTTAGATATCGTAATTCTAACGCTCCTTGAATTCTGAAAAATTTTGATTAGAAGGAAGATAGACTACCAAATAATTTCATTGAAATTTATAAAAATTAAAGCCGTTCAAAAAGAAACAAAAACTTTGTAACACTAATTCTTTCTCCCCAGTTTTCTGGGAATGTGCTTCTGAAGAGAGAGTTTCTCGACAAACCGACATTGTCTACAAGAAAATTTTCGTGAAGAAGCACTTGTGCCTAAAAGAGTTATTACTGGAAGAAAAATGAAGAAATACTGGATGGGTGATTATTGTATTTACAATGAGCATAATTCATAACTGCCGGCAATGCTTCTAGAGTAATAAGCATACTTAAAAGAATTACTATGTGCCAAGGAAGCGAAACTCTGAAGGTGCAAAAAAAAAAGGAAATAGCAGTGAGCATTGAGAGAGACTTGAAGAATTTTTAGAGAAAGTATGTCAAAGAACGCGAAAAACAACCTATATTTTTAGAAGAGATAAAACCTTTTTTAGATAGAAATAAGTTACTTTTTGAGATTAATATAATTATGATAGGATAAGGTTAATTTAAATAATTTTGTTTATTTTTTTGAGAAAAGAAAAAATATTTTTAATTTTATTTTAGAGATAAAGAAATGTGCAAATGTTTTTATATTTTTGTGTACCTATGTTTTTGTAATTGTTATTTTGAATTAAAAAGAGAAAAAGAATAAAAGTAAAGCAAAAGCTAGACCTGTATGATCCCACTAACGTCCATTTAGAAAATAGTAATTTGATTTGTATCCTAACCTTTTGCTAATATAAAATTTATTTTGTAGGATGTTTGTTTAAAAATTTCCCACGCAATAATAATTTTGTCACCTGTAAATATGTCAATTAGTATGAGTCATTAAATTTGTGAAAGCTGGCAGAAAGTTACTTTCACTTGAGAGGGGTTATTGATAATTAAAATAGTGATAATTATATTTGAGATTATTGATAACAAAGATAAAGATGATTATTTACTAGGTAATTGAAATTAATGTGCAATTACATTAACATTTGAAAAATTTCACTATTGATATACACCTTGTCAATAGATTTTTTTTGAGAAAATTAAATTATTTTGTTAATCACAAAGTCAGTGAAAGGAAAGTTAAATAGCTTAATGCATTTGCATTAGGTAACCTTCCCTAATATTAACTCAAGAATGCTCTTTTAGATTAATATGAAGAAACATTAGCTGATTCACTAGTCGTGGGAAGACGATTTCATCCCCTTGTATACAATATTTCCTGCTTGACTAAACATTCTCTCACTAAATACACTTGAGTGGAGGAGAAATATTTCCTAGCTAATCCAGGTTAAGATGCAATCAGGATAAATACCCTTTTCTCTTCTCACCATACTCATGTGGATACAGCATCTTATTTAACGTTCAAGCTAAGTGTGCTTATGTGGCAAAATTATATATATCAACTACAGTGTAAATTTGAAAGTAATGTATATTTGCTGATGATTCATGGCACAGGTTGTTTTTTCCTCACTGCTGTGCTTTCCTACATTTCATTTTAACTTTTTTCGTCCGCTTTGATCAGGGCAATTTTTCGTTTATTGGTATCTTGAATATTTCTTTCATTTCTTCTGACGATTTTCTATGTCGGTCAAAACTAAAGGAGCACGCTACGCTCATTGGAGTCAACGTATTCCAATGCTCAAGCAAGATATATTATTCACGCATCTCTATTGGCTGATCGCTCTCCTCTCGCTTCCGAAACTCTTATTTAACTGAAATAGTCATTTCCTCATCCAAATCGTTTGTTTATGTTAGCAAAGGTAAATTATATAAATTTAAATAACTTTTAATTTATATTCATAAAGTCACACCTCACGGGTTTATCCCTCTTCAAGAGTTAACTTCTCTAGTAGTTACTTACTTAGGAATCCCGCACTGTAGAAGGTACATGATAATATGCATGTTTTAAGTCAGATTCTTAATTATATATTGTAAATATTAATTACTATATATATTTACGGAATATATATATAGGTATAATATATTAATAATATAGATTAGTATAGTATTATTTAATATTATATTACTGTATATATTATAGTATATAGTGTGGTAATATTATTTCTTTCGTTCTTTCTTTTATCTTCCTTTTATTTCCTCAAGATCATGGGAGCTATGAGTCGTTTAGACGAGCAATCGAAAAGAAGCAGTAGAAGAGCAGTGTGAGAGTAATGTCCAACCAGAAAGCCCCAGCCTACCGCCCCTCAAACATTTTAATTTAGCGAGCAAGCTCATCGCCGTCAGAAAAATCCACTCTACCCGAAAGCTTCATGGACAGCGATGGACCCCTCACTATGGTAGATCGTCCAATTAAAGTGTCATCCTTTGCCCATGTGTGGCCACAAACCATACCCCTACAATCCCGCCATTCCTCCCGTTAGTAGACGCATGAACCTTTCTCTCCCTCTGATCCAAACTCACCCTTTCTCTTCCTCAGACATTCATTTCACCGACGCAATCCAACTTCTCCTTCGGTCTCCCCAGGCCGTCCGTTCCCACACATGACCGGTGTGGGTTAAGTGGTAAAGGTATGGTGGGTGAGGTAGTAGGGCTGCGCGCGACATATATCATCGCTTAAGCCAGACCGACAGCATCTATGCCTTTCCCACATGACAAACCACGCTTTCAACATAGCATTCATTTATTCCATCAATTTTACAGCCTTCTCCACACCACACATCTCTCTAATAGCGGTTCGATTCCTCATGGTAATAACTTCTCTCACACCGTGACACATGCCCAATGATTGTCCATTTTGTGGCCTGAACATATTGAATTAGATCTATATTCTCTTAATTTGTTTCCCCCCAAGATAACCTTCCGCAAAATACTTATTAGTTCCCCCCTCTTTCCACCACAACAGATACAATATAACATCAGGTAACACATAGTCCGCATGTAAGACTCTAATGCGCACTCAAGTACTTTAAGTTCCCTTTACCATTTCACGCAACGCTTGAATGCACATCAACCCTTCCTGCCATGTCACTAGATTCGCTCCTAACTACATTCGCAGGCCATGCTCATCATCGTGTCCTTCTCCCTCCTCCTACACAGATACCTGGATGTCAATCTAATATATTCATATAACTCAGACACATGGCTCCAGCTGCTCACCATCGTAACATAAAACTTCACACGAAGGACTGTCCTCACCCACAATCATAACTTTATTTATCTACGGTTACTTCAAACCCCTCCTTTTACATACCACGCCAAATCTCTCTACCATCCTCTCTCAAACTCTCTTCAAGATTCGCCACACAACACAACCAGAACCAAATCCTCCGCTATATAAAGCTAGGGCACCCCCACTCACTCCATTCTCCACATTCTAACACCTTTCCCTCCTACATCCCCACCTCGAATTCTTCATAACCTGCCATCCATATACAAATTGAATTAACCAATAAGACATAACGCATCCCTGTTTCACTCCACTATTAATCCTAAACCCAATCACCAGGACACCATTTATTCTACACAGTGCCTTCACTATCGCATACATGACTTTTGATTCCATTCAAGCAACCTAACCACCAACACAATATGTCCCTAAAATCACTTGCCATAAAGCTCCTATTACTCATCAATACTCCTGTTTAAATCATAAAAATAAATATAATTTATTCTTCTCTCTCCTCTTCTTCTCAACATTTGTTTTCAATGTAAAGATTTGATCCATCACATCCTCTAGCACTCCTAAATCGCACTTGTTCTTCACCAATCAGCTTCTTCAGTCACTGCGACGCACTCTTTCGACAAAATACGCAGCAATATACTTTCCCTACAACCACTCAATAAAACTTAATTCCCTATAATTTCTAACAGTTCCCCTTTCTCCCTTACCCTTATATAAGTGGTACTATACCTGCTCTCCTCCAATCCCTTAGGAACTATAGCCCTCCATAAACGCTATACACAACCTCCAAATCCAATCAATCCCATCTCGCCTCCGCTCTTGATCATTCACTAGTAATCCATCTATACCTGCCAGATTTACCGTTCTTCAACTTTCTCACCCTACCCATTACCTCCTCATTACTAATAAACCTCAATCCCCAAAATACCTATTCCTTCTTGCACCATCAAACCACATACAGATTCAACTAACACTCCATCATTACTGTTAATATAGTGCAGATTTTCGAAGTGTTCTTTCCACACTCACCCTCACATCCATTTCATCAGTTACAAAACACATCCCATATATATAATATATTATATATTATGATATATATATATTATATATATATATATTATTATAGTAATATATAGAATAAATATATATATAATATATATAATATAATATAATAATTATATATTATTATAATCTATATTATAGAAGGTACTAAACAATGGAACATTTCATTCTCCAGCAGAATAAAAATTTTTCATTCCTAGCCTCCAGCCACAATACTACTCTCCGTGCAATTCTAATAATATAGTATAATATATATTAATAGATTATATATATATATATTATATATATATTAACGATTATTATATATATGATATCATGATATATATATATATATATATATATGTCAGTGATGAATGGGATATTGCATAATGTTATGAGAGTAGATATATTGTAAAATTATTTTCCTGCTTAAAGCTTAAATTGGTAAAAGCCTATAAGTGTTAGACATTACTATTGCATTATTATTATTTTATATTATTATCATCATTATTAATTTTATTATTATTATTATTATTATTATTATTACTATTATTATTATTACTATTATTATTATTATTATTATTATTATTATTATTATTATTATTATTATTATTATTATTAGTTATTTTACAAATATGTGTGTTGAATAGGACGTAAAACAGAAGCACATAGCCGGTGGGAGAGGGCCCCTATGGGGTTGTTTGCGCTACTGCTTTAGGGTCGATACAAAACGGGTTTTTGTTAAAAAAATTAACAATTTTTTCACAAGAACATAAAATGTTTTTCACAAACTTTAATAATGAAACAGATTTTCTATAAATAAAATGTATCAGTTTGAAATAAAATGTAGGACTCTATGTATATGAACTCTGTGTACACCCATCTTTGTGCATGTTTTGATATAACACACAGACAAGTCGAATGCAAGTTTTGATTCAAACTCTGCAGTAATCAATCTCGTATCCCTTTTCAGTTCCAATCTAAGTCCATACTCCCGTTTTGGGGTGCAGTCCCCATCTCAAATGGGACCTTACCATTTCTGATTCCTCTGGAATCATCATCGTTCTTTGCTATTCTGCATTCTCTTATGCAGTCTGTGCAATTCTTATGCTGTTCATTCTGTGCTTTTTTTTTCTTTTTTTCAGCTGAGGCCCCATTCAGGGGGTCCTCAGACACCTTTGAGAGTATTGAAACTATGTTTTTCATGTTCTACGGTATTTAAAACATATATAAGGACACCAGTATTATGGGGTTAAGTACATATTTACTAACTAGGCATCGCACCGGTGTCAGTGCCTACACCTACAATGACGCATTTGCTCAGGCATATAAGACTTCTTCTTATTCTGTCAGCCATCTTCCTCTGTTACGCACTCTGTTCTTTTCTCAGTTGGAGCCCCTTCCAGGAGGGTCCTCAGGCACCTTTGAGAGTACTAAAACTATGTTATTCATGTTCTACGGCCTTGTGAACATATGTAAGGACACCAATATTATAGGGTTAAGTCTATGTTTACTAACTCGACACTGCACAGGTGCCGCCACAGACACCTACAATGATTCATTTGCTCCGACGCATAAGACTTCTTTTCATTCCATACTCCATCTTCCGTGGCTACGCACCCCCAGGGTTTTTCTTTTGGTTCCAGCTCTAGTTTCGACTCAGTCCTCCAGCTATGACTCATTTGTTCTGGCATGTGAAACCTCCTCTTATTCCTTCTTCTTTTTCCTTCCTTCATCTTCTCTGTCCTCCAGGGGGTCCTCAGGCTTATTTGAGGGTTATGAAATCCGCAAATTCGGAGCCTATGTTATTAAAAGCATATATAAGGATACCAATATTAGGGTGCTAAGACATGTTTACTAACTCGGTACCGCACAGCACCGTACCAATCCACTTGAGTCATTGCTTAACATAACCTCAGTACTCTATTTCATTCATTCTCTTCTATGTACTAACCAAATTTCATCCTATGAGCATTTCCAAGGTTTCAGGGTCAGCACCCCTTAAAGGGGGCCCTACATGATGCAACCTCATCAGCTGTCTGAGTACCAAGTTTGAATCGGGTACATCAATTAGAACACATTAAAATACGCTAAGGAAGCCTGAGCACCGCAACACCGGAGGCATTCTCTTAAAGGTTCATCCAAATCATTCGAGAACCCCAGGAATCGATCCACTGACCCAAAAATAAGCCTAATACGAAGAAAAAACAAAAGTTATTAAGTACACTTAAATAGTGTACTTAACAAAAAACGCCGGTCGATATGTACACCATACTACAATTATATAGATTCCAAATGTGATGCTAACTACTTAAGTCATCTCTCCTCAAAACCTTAGGGTGCTGATCGCATGTCCCTCTTATGTCTCAATATCTCCCTAATCCGATCGAAGCTGAACTATGGCTGTGTAGTATATGGTCAGGCCTCCTCAGCTCTACTGCACCAGTTAGATCCCATTCAAAACGATGTGATCCGTATCTCCACTGGAGCCTTCTGATCGTTCCCCGGGTTAGCCATGAAGTTGAATCCAATGTGATGCCACTCTCTCTTTGAAGGGAATACATCATGTGTACAAGTTATCTTCGCTTTCAAACCCCAATACCGTCTGCTCTGACACCGATTCTGCGTGAGATACCTCAGAATCCTAATTACTGGCCATTTGCAAACAGTTTATAACATCCTTAGCTTCTTCAACATCCCTTTGCAAAAGATGCTGCCGTTCTCTTATGACGAAGGGTATACACTTTGGCTATTCCCTGCTCCTACTACTTGCTTTGTCTTGACCTCTCTCTCTCTCCAAATCTAGCTACCCCGCTGCCATGTTAAAGGCATAATTCCTGTCTCATTCCACAGTTACGGTGGATTTACTCCAGTGTTTACTCACGGCTCTAAAATAGGGGACAGTGTGGGTGCGTCTGCTGTCTTTCCTGACCTGCAACCTTTCCCCATAACCTCCCCCCCATACTTCAATTTTTACTGTAGAATTAATGGCTATAATGATTGTTCTTTCTCAAATTCTATTCCTTAACCAAGACCACTATTATGCCAATTTTTCAGATTTCCCTTATTCTAAAAACACAATGATATCCGCTGTACAACAATTTCTTCGGCTGCTCCACTCCTATAAGGAACAAGTTATACTATGTTGGACCCCTCTCATATTGGGGTAACTGGCAACGAAATCGCCGACAGAGAGGTCAAAATGGCCACCTCTTCGTTTCGGAGCTGTTCCAGCCACCTCCCGGTTGCCATTCGACAAGGTCGCCTCCCATCAACTGATTATTATCCTGCTCTCCGACAAAGCTTCCGGTCTTATTGGCAAGAGTGCTGGACGAGTGACCAGCGGGAAGCGAAACTTATAAATATAAATCCGAACATTGGTGAGAGGTCTTTCTCACAGACGAAAGCTTTTACACGAGGTGATACTTGCACGCCTCTATATTGGCCACACCAATATCACTCACAGTCACTATATGTCACGGGACCCTTCTCCCATCTGCAAATTTTGTCATCGCCATACCCCGCAATCTGTTCGACATATCTTCATTGATTGTCCCCAACTGGACTCTATTAGCCGGCGTCATTTTCCTACTTTATGGTCCATAACACCTAAAAGGTTATTCCATATCTTATCTGAATCCCCCCAATTTATGAGTAACTATTTTCTCTTATCTTCAAGAACTGAATATTCTTTATAATATATAATTTTGTTATGTAATATTAATACTATTTATAATGTAAGGACATCTTTTTATTTAGTTTTTTATTTACTTTTGTCTGAATATTCATTTCACCATTCAAATTTTCTTTGACATTTAAAATATGTATGAGCCATAAGCCTATGTGGGTAATATTGAACTGAGGAACCCATTTACGTATAAAACGTTAGAGAAAATGACAACTTTTTCTTCATATATATATATATATATATATATATATATATATATATATATATATATATATATATATATATATATATATATATATATATATATATATATATATTGTATATAAAAAATGTGAGTTGTTATATATATATATATATATATATATATATACAATATATATATATATATATATATATATATATATATATATATATATATATATATATATATATATATATATATATATATATATATATATATATATATATATATATATATATATATATATATATATTTATTTATGTTGGGTCTTTATATATATATATATATATATATATATATATATTTTAACGGTTGAGTTTTCGTCCTGAAGTAGAGGTGATAATTAATGAGACATTTGTTTGTAACATAAATTTTATTCTGACTCCATTTTTGTAATATAGGACAACTAGGAAGTTCCAGGTAGCCCAGAGTAAAATTCGAAAATGGTAGTATTTCCAGATAATACTCAAATCCCAATTTCTGTTAAAAAACGTTTTTTTTAAAGTATTGGGTAATGTGATAATTATCCTATAAGAGATATAACCGAGAATGTAGAAGCATTTCCAGGTATATTCTCATCAGGCGACTTATTAATCTCGAAGAAAAATTGGCCATAGTGAAATGACCAATTTTTCAAGACGAAAATCATTTGTTGAATGCAAATTATTTTCTCTGAAATGATGTGTAAAAGAAATTAACCTTATGAGTAATATATTTGAGGATGCTGGCATCCCCACACATGCCTCATAAGGTGACAGGAAATGGTGCATAAAGGATTTAGTTTTATGAAACATATATCTGAGAATGCTTATAAGATTCACAGGCATAATGTTCATAAAACACCTCAGAAAAGAATTTGGGCATAGGGGCCGGGGCAAAAATGTTGTCATTATCGACAGAATCCCATTTTTAAATCAAATGCTTTCCTCCGAAATGTAACAAGTTAATTTGTAAAATAAAAATTTCGGCCAGGATCTATTTAGCAGCCTAAGCTAAAGTACTTTGAGAATTGACTCATTCATAAATGAGCAATATTTCAAAGTTGCTAGTTCACAGATTAATTATAGGCCGACAGTACTTAATAGCTATGACATGATAAGGTACAAAAATAAGCCTATCTAAGCTATTGTATAATAATTTATAAGTGCGAGTCACTTTGGTTAACTTGCTGGGGCCTAACACATGCAATATCTATAATTTAATAATTATTCATCTAAATAATATATTTAAAGTAATAAATATTAAATGTGTACCTTCGTTTACCGCAATAGAGATTTTCTTACCGAAAATACTAACACAAACTGACACATCCGGACTGCAGAGTCTGGTTGTTAAAATGCTGCAATTGCACCAAAACTAACTGACACCTCCGCTCTATGAGAGCTAGCTTTGTCGTTTTTGAGATGATAGCCTACAATATTTTATTTATATATATATATATATATATAATATATACTATATAGTATATATATATATATATAATATATATATATATATATAATATATATATATATATATATATATATATATATATATATATATATATATATATATATATATATATATATATATATATTATATATATATATATATAGCCTACAATATTATATATTATATATATATTATATATATATATATATATATAATATTATATATATATATATATATATATATATATAATATATATGATACATATCAGACCCCTCAGTACCAACTGCCACAAATCTCATTCAGACTTACTTAAATCACCTATAACAGAATGTCGGCCTCTGCCGAGAAATCATCTATCACCTTGATCACCACAGATAGACACCAATTCATCCCTCCATCCAGACGTTACCCTAAAAAACTCCATCATTCCCCCTAAACAAAACACTCAAAATACTCGGAATAAACTTCGACACTCACTTCACCTTTACACCGCACATCCAAAACATCATAAGCACAACAACAGGAAATTGAACGTACTCCGAACCCTATCCCAACACAATTTCAGCAATGAAACGTCCACACTGTCAACAATATTTTAACAATTTACAAGAACTGCAATCTACTGTGGATCAACAGTCTGGTACCCACTAACCTCCCCCAATAGGAATAAGCTACAAAAAATACAAAATACTGCCCTACGTTGTAGGTAGTGTAGGTAGAGATGGTATTGAAGTGATAAGTATGATTGATTTTGTGTTGGTGAAGAAGGAGATATTGAAATATGTGTTGGATGTTAATCAGTGAGGGGGTTAGAAATGGGATTATCATCATTATGTTGTTTTATGTAAAATTAAGTCAGTGGGTCTTGTATGGAGAGGAATGTGATAAGGAAGGAAGTGGGGAGAATTAAGAGTGAGAAGTTAAGTGAACAAGGTAATAAGGATAAATGTTTAAAAGCGCTTGAAAGTAAATCAGTTGAATGTGAACAAGTTGAAACTGAGCAAATCTGGAAACAAATGAAGGAAGCGGTTGTTAGCAGGGCAAAAGAAGTATGTGGACGTGCTAAAGTAGGAAGTAAGAATGTTAATAATGAGTGTGGAATGAAGAGATGCATGCAAGCAGTTAAAAGTAAAAAAAAAAAAAGAAGCAAGGTTAAAACGTATACTGAAAAGCCAAATGAGAGGTTTCAAATGAAAGATGTTTGGAATTAGGCCTCATATACAGGAGGAAAAGGGATAAAAGGAATACCAAAATGATGCATAGAGCATAGGAGAATAAAGAGGTAAGATAAACAGTTTGGACAGAGGATGACTGGGGTCTTTGCCAGGCAAAGGAAAGGCTCTCTCTGGAAAGGAAATGCGAAAGGCTTAAGAATAGTAATAAGGGGAAATCTGCTTAGAAATACATGAAAGCGGATGTGCTTATTAACTGGATGAACGCTGGGAGGGCAACACTTCAAAAATTTTGCATAAATTGGAATAAAAGAAGAAGGTGATAGTGAAAGTGAGAGGGTTTGAAAGAGTGGAAAGAAGTTGAACCAGGTTATTGAATTTTGCAACAGGCGTCATGATAGGATTACATAGGAAAGCTCTATGGCAGGTATTAGTGATATTATTGTTTGTGGTAGGGGCTTCTATGGAAACAAAGTATGCTAGGACGCAATAGTGAGGCGTGTGTAAGATAAAAGTGTCAAAAGTGATTGGTTTTAGGTATTAAAAGTGGAGTGAGGCAGGGTTTGTTATGTCTCCTTGGTTATGTTCAATTTGTACTATGGATGCGGGTTATGAAATTGAAGGTGAGATGACAAGGAAAATGGTGTTAGAGTTAGAACGAGTGTGACACTACCTTATTATATGAGATGATTTCTTTCTTTCTTTTCTTTTTGTGTGGCGAAGTTTAACAGGCTTTGAGAGGACTTGGGTAGAAAGATCTTGCAGGGTTGTGTAAAATGAGTGTGTTTGAATAGGTAAACGTAGATAGAGTAAGGGTATGGTTGTGAGTGAGAAATGTTCTCGGTGTGAAGTTATTTTAGACGGTGAGCCTTTAACAAGTGTATGAATTTTAATATTTAGATATATGTTAGAATGAAAAGAAGAAGGTATGCAGTACTGTAGTAGGAAAGTTTGAATGATAGGAAGGTGGCTGTACAATTAATTCCCTTGATGGATGTAAAATGACTAAGTCTTATTCAGCTGTTTGGTCAGATTACAGGGTATTCGTACATTTGTTAATCTTAATTGTATCTTCAATTTTCTCGCATAGTATGAGAACAGCTAACGGTTTGGAATAGAGGTATTAGATCAAAACCAAATCGCTAAATAGTTTCAATGTATTGTGTCATCAGTATGTACATCTAGGCAATGTTTAGTTGTGATGAGAATTTTACTTACAATTGAGGCAATGTAATACATATTAGTCTGAAGTAATGTCGCCTTGCTCCCTTAGCATGGTAGACTAAGAAAGAAGATAGAGGTAGACTATTAAACATAGTGAACTATGAATAATACTTAACCAGTTGGCATATTCTAAAATGAAATAAACCATAGCTCTTATAAGGTGAGAGTAGTACTTTGTACGACAAACTGATGTTGCTCTGGGCTTAAAGCAGTATGACAATATCAGTAAAGATTGAAACTGTTGTACTCGGAAGATTCATCACGAGAGATCCGTCTAATGTTGTAGCACCAACTCGATTCTATCGAGTTCAAACTTTCCTACTAACATTCGTGGCTGCAATCCACGTTCAAATGAATGCCTGAGAAGAGAAATGTGAGTTTGGCAGAGGCTAGATAAAAGGTAATAATAAGTGAATCGGCGGGTTTTTGTGAGTTTGGGGTATGGTTGTTGGCTCACCTGCCAATTTCGTAGAACACCCTATAATTAAGAGATCTTATACTCAATGAGGTTCTGTACACTTTGCCTGTAACTTACTAGTGATACGATTCTTCACTAAAAGTATAAACGGCGTAAAGGTTCGCTGTGCTTTTATTTCGTTACTTCGCGTCAATATGTGCTTTCTTACGTGCTCTTGTCTCTTCTAAGAACAATGGTACTTAGAATTGTTACTGCGTTCTAGAACATAAATTAAAGTTATAAAATATATTATATCTTATCTAACCGTCGTATAATAACTATGAGAGTCCTCCTATTCTATCCTAACCATTAATACTACATTACTATTATATACTATTTATTTCATAATATAGTTTTCACTCACTAATATCTATTTTACACTATATATACCTTTTCTAAAATACTACTACAACATATACAATATAATAAAATGCAAAAAATGAAAATGGCTATTTTGAATATTAAATTTGTTTTTCTTTTAATAATACTCGTGTCATACCAAATACCCCCGGATTGATCAAATAAATAATAAACCCATAATTTTCTTTCTTAATATTTATTAATAAAATTGAGTTTTATTTTAAGTCCAATTAGTTTCTTTTTTTTCTTTTATCACATTTCTAATTTTTTTTTGATTTTTTGTTGGAAAAAAATGCTAAATTGAATGGGGGTTTTTATCTCCACCCCCCTTTTTCCTTTTTGGGAGTTCAATTACAATACGAAACATCTAAATATACTATTTGGCATTTTGAGGTCTCAGGGGTAATCCTCGGACCAGAGGGACATTTGTGGAGGTGTAATTGCATAATGTCATTGCTCTTCCTCTATGTTATTCGTTCTCTGTTGTTGCATCTCTAAAGACATGAGGTCGAGAATCGTTGGTGTTCCTCATTGGAATATCGGGTGACATAGGTGTGGATCTCTGACCGTCCATCTGGAGGTGAACGGCGAGATGTAATTTCCTAGCTGTTGATGTACCGAAGTTGGGAAGAATTTGAGCGTCTGTGATTAAAAGAATATGAGAATAGATGATAGTAGTTAGTCAAGGTGAGTAATTGATGAGTAAGTCGGGTGGACCGCGTGGTATTGTGCGTCGAGGGCGTAAGTGTAAAGTAGTAGGGTTGATGCCTTATTATGAAATCGACATATTCCATCTTATTGGAGACGTGGTTAGGAGATGATTGAATTGTTGATGCTCGAAGGTCTTTGGTGGAGATGGAGAAATCGTCGTGACAGACATACTTGTCAAATAGCGAGGTTATCTATCGTTGGTGGAAGCCTTTCGAAAGTTCGTACTTTCTGAGAGGTGAAAGAGAGAAGAAATTACATTGGGAATATATCATGAGATGTAGTGGCAAGTGGGAGGAAGATGTGATCTTGTGACTTGATACAAAGATCTGAGAAGATGGAGCATATTTTGTAGAGTTAGTGATTTGAAGAGGTGCTATATTCAAAGTGCCATAAAATAGGCTATAAGTGTACACTATGGTTATGGTTATCTATAGAGCGATAATAATCGTGTCTCATCGATGATACGAGAGCACACTTCTACAGTCATTACGAGCTCGATTAGGTCAAATAAGTTGAGATTTGAAAGAGAGAATCAAGGTAACTTGCTAATATAGGCGATGGGTGTAAGCGAGATTTCTCGTGGTGATGCAAGGATAGTTGGGAGTTGTCCTTTTCTCCCTCTTTGGAAAAAAAAGTTAAATAGTGTCTCTAATAGGTTGGAAGTAGGGGGTGGCGAGTTGAATTTGTTGGATCGATAGGGGAGTGGGTGTTATTTATTAGATTGGTATTAGGACGTCTTTTGGGGTTCGTAAGTAGATAATTGGTAATTATCAACTCTTAAGTTTGGATCTTCATATTATCCCTATGGACATGAAATGTTTTAGATTGTTTATTTATACTCTGAGAGTACATAGTACAACTTCATTGAAACTGTCGCCATATTGACTGTCTCATCAACATTAGAAAAGGGGGCCGGACATATGAGAAGACATTAGTTCGTGAGATCGCTAAGTCTGGCGTGCTTTACTATTGACAGTCTACAATGAAAATACAATTCATCCAACGTTCTCATATAGGTGTTGAAGTTTCAATTATCCTTATGTTCGTCGTATTTTCTATTATGTGATACTTGTCTTCTGCTGATATTCCTCTGTTTCGCTGAGCTTTGGTCACGAATGATGATTTGCTCTTTCTGCAATGACTCTTTGAATATAGATGTAGTTGATACTCCCTTTTTTGTGCTCGCGCTTCATGTTTTCTCTATAGTGAAAGGAGATGAGTACCTAATCCAAATGCAGAGTCGGTAGATCCATGGACAGCACCATTTTGTTGTAAGAGCTCTCATCATTTGGGCTTTAGTAAGAAAAGGAGGTTATTAAACAACCTATAGAAGAATTATAGGTAGAATTAATAGCGATCTGAGTAAAAGGTATCAGTTTGCCCTAGTCATTGTGATTTGCATTTACGTAATGTCTTAGATGGTTTGCAATCTGTAACATGGCTCTCTCCGCCAAACTGTTGCTAGATGGGTGCCTAACAACGATGTTGACAGCTTTAATGCCCCATTGCTTGCAAATGTCTTTTAAAAACTGAGAAGTCATTTCTGGAGTGCGGTCACTCAATATAATTTGTGGAGTGCTGTGGCAGCATATGATCCTTTCCAGAAGCGCCTGAGCAATGTCTTTTGCGGTGTGCTGAAGGAGAGGGACAAGTGTCACATACCTCGTGAGGCGGTCCTTCATTACCAAGATATATTTGGCCTTAGTCTCCTTGTAGGTTGGCAATGGTCCGAGCACATGTAGATTGACCTTACAAAATGGTTTGAACGGAAGAGGGTAGGTTTTAATTACGGCATTTTTCGGCTTGTTTCCCTTTACTCTCTGACATGAGGTGCAGGTGGTGCAATGTTCTTTCACCAGCGTATATAGTTTCGGGAATATGTATTTTTCCCTGATTCTATATACTGTTCAGGCAATGCCACAGTGTCCCGCTGGGAGAGAATCATGATTAAATTCAATGATGGAATATATCATAGAATCTGGGACCTGAATTAAAAAGGTACCTTCTTGTGCGGCATAATGCAGAATATCATCAATGAAGACATGGGGAAAGTGTCACAGAAGTGTCTTGCTGCTGAAGAGGTTTATTATGGGAGATCAAGGGCTTCGCAAAATCATAAAGATCCTTCAATCTATTGCATGCCTTTTGTTCTTTTATAAAATTTTCTTTTGTGAGGTGGAAGCGTGTTTTTGGCAAAATTGTGTTTTGAGCAAAAACATGAGTGAGTGGAGGAGGATTCCTGCTCAAATAATCTGGAACAACAATTAATTTACCTTGTTTATATACAATCGTGGGATTGAAATGTTGGATAAACAAGTTCTATCTCTCAAGACGTCCGGAGAGTTGTCTATGTCTGATGAGATGGATCAGAGGTTGATTATCTGTGATAATTGTCATTTCATACCCAAAAATGGTATTTTTGAATTTGCGCAATGCAAAAACTATTGCCAGAGCTTCCAGCTCTAAAGTGTGGTAGTTTGTTTCTGCTTTAGAAAGCGACCTAGAGATGAACGATAGGGGTTTTTCTCTATTGTTCTCATCAAGTTGAAATAAAACGGCTCCCAGAGCTACGTTTGAAGCGTCCGTGTTGATGAACAAAGGTTTATTATAATCAGGATAACACAACTGTAGTTGCAACAAGTTTGTTTTTAAGGATATCGAAAGCTTCCTGTTGTTCAGGACCCCATAGAAATGGAATATTTTTACGTATCAGCTGTGTAATGGGCTTAATAGTTTGGGAGTAATTGTTTAACAAATGTGAAAAATAATTTAGAAAACCGAGGAGACCGCGTTTCTGAGACGTTTGTAGGGGGCTTGAACCCTGTTAGAGTCTTGAGTTTTATAGGATCCAGAGAGATTCCTTCTTTGGAAATTTTGAAGCCTAGGAAGAGTAAAGAAGTTCTTAAAAATTTGCATTTTTCGAGTTTCATTTTCAATTTGTTATTTCGAAAGGAATCAAAGACTTTCTTTATGTTCTCCAGATAGTTTTCCAGAGAAGTTCCCATAATAAGAACGTCGTCAAGAAAAACTTTGCAGGCGTCGCCTAATAGGTGATGTAATGTTAACTCCATCAGTTTTGCGAAAGCCGAAGGAGCGTTTGCTAATCCGAAATTTAATCTAGTTGGACAGTATTGACCTCTTGTTGTTCTGAAAGCTAGGAGTGGTTGCGTCTCTTCATCGATTTCAATCGCGTTGTATCCACTTTTTAAGTCCAGAGCCGTGAAGAGGTAACTGTTACCTAGAGAACTTAAAATGTCGTTCATACATGGTAACGGGAATCTGTTAAGGATTGTATGTGAATTAAGGAGTCTGTAGTCGACCACAAAACGAGGTTTGCTACTGTTCTTCGGAATCACTAAAAGAGGGGCGGAATGTTGACTTGAAATGGGTCTTATATAACCCTTGTGTTGAGAATCTGCCATCCACTCCTCGATCTGAGTGAGGTACTTGTGGGGGAGGCAGTACTGGGGGCGGTACAGTACCTTTGGCGGGTCGTCCTTTAGAGTTGTTTTAAATTTTGTTAGTGGACAGATAGGGACCTCATCGTCCTCTAGAGCTATGATATCTTTGTAGTCCATTAAAAGGTCTAATAATTTTTCCAGTTGATCGGGATCTGTGAGTGTTGCGCACTCATCTTCTTCATTTTTAAATGACTCTTGGATGATTTCTTTATATGTTTTTCTTAGTTGTGCCGGAGTCAGGCCTTTAGAGCTTGTGGCTAAATTAACTTGCGAAGTTTCAAAAGGAGTTTCAAGAGTGAAAATAGGATTTGCTATTGTTAAAAAGGTATTTGTTTGTAATGTGTGTTGAGCTGCAGACATTTAAAATGTCTAAAAGAACGTGACCTTGATTAACAGAGCTCATATCACTACCAATGAAGAGAAAGTTGTGAAGGTAAGATTTTTCAGAAGACAAAACGAGGTTGTCAGGGGGGGGGTGAGTGCTAAAGAAAGGGCATTTACAGATAAAGTGGTTTTAGAATAAGGTTCAAGAGTGACTTTTTCTATAATAGATAGCTTATATGTAGTATCTGTGTCTATCATTAAATTATTTACAAAGCATGTTTCATTTGGATAGAGAGGTAAAGACGTGTTGTGGTTTACCTGTGGTTTGGGAAGGCTTTGTCTTTGGGGGTATATGGGAGTGAGAGGCATTGAAGTGTACGCAGTATCTGACACAATAGAGAGAGAATTTTTGTGCCTCAAATCTAATATTTGGCTGTGTTAGAAAATTAGTTCCCAATAGTAAATCTGCTTTAAAACCACAAAGGGAGTCATCTATTACAATGAAATTTACTGGTAAAATTGTTTTTTATGCGAATATGTAAAATTGTTCCTATTTGGTTGAACACGTCACCAGTTATAGACTTCAAAGTTATAGATGTTTTTATTAGTGGTATCTTTATGGCAAATTTGTGTTCTAATTCTGAGATAAGAGACTGCCTGGTGAGTGAGGAGTTTGAGCCGGAGTCGATCAAAAAGCGTTTATTTTGTAATGTATAAGTGTTAAAAGATATATTTGTATCTAGAAAATATGCTTGTCCTATTAAAGGTTGAGATATTGTCTGTTCATCCATGACTATGTTTGTATTATTCGTAAAAGATGAAGACAAAGTTAACTCCTGTGGGACAGCGTTTTGAAAACTATCGTGTTTAGAAGTGGAATTAGAAAAAGAAGTTGATTCGGTTTGAGATAAAGAGAGATGAGAGTCTACTTTAGGTTGGTTCTGAGTAGAAAGATTTGAAAAATCAGGAGCTGGGAAAGATGTTTGATGTTGAGACTTAAAATTTTTGTCCTGTGTGGTCTGTGGGTTGATTCTTTAGGCTCTGAATTTGAGTTAATAAGAGGTGGTTGTGAATATAAGATTGGAACTGTGTCGTTTGTGAAAGAGGAAGGAAACGTTTGTACTTGTGGAGAAGGGTTAGAACTGATATTATGATTAGAAGTGAGAATCGAGAAGTTATTTGGTACTGAGGGGGAGAGAGGAGCGTGGTATTGTGCGTGCTGTGTACCTTGAGTAGTTATAAGAGTGTGATTTTCAGCATGAGAGAAGTTAAATGATGGTTGAGATTCCAAATATTCATGTAAAGGTCTGATGACCGATGCATACTGCTCAGAAGCAAGAGTATGAGAAGCTAATAGAGAAGTTGGTAACGTTGCTTCAGTAAAAGATAATATAGTGCAGAGAAATCTTTTTGAGAGGAAGGGGGAGTGCCCTGAGAAAAAATTTCATTTATAAGAGTTTGAGCATGCATAGAGGAAGAAGAAGAATCAGTGTTTATCGTTAATAGGGGGGAGAGATCAAAATTATTTATTAAAGAAGGAAAGGAATTTGTACTATCATGGAATTCAAAAGGTTTAATCTCGTTAAAACAAGAGGGATATTTTTGAAAATCTTGTTGAGAGTTTGAAAAATTTCATTTAAAAATGTATCCCTATCTAAAATAATATTGCAATCATTACAATTTTTGAAATCTTCTATTACCTTTTTTCTAGTGTATGTAAGTGGTGTTCTTTTACTTAACTCTCTTTCTCCTGAATATGTTAAAAGTGCGCTGTACATATACATTCCTATTTAAAGTATGGTTTTGCGCGTTGCCATCACCGGTGCTTTGTCTCTTTGTACTATTTGAAATGCATATTACATCACTGCTCTCTACCTTGGCATTCGCTGTGCCTACTGTATCATATGCCATGTTCAATCTATCCCCTTCCCAATGTTCTATCTTTGCGTGAGCTATCTCATTATCAAAAGCGCTCGTGGTACTACCACTGATACAAACTTTTCTATCATACCTTACATCTGTCTTTATTTTCTCATATTCTCCTTCATCCGCGTCATTTTGAGCTATACTGGAATCAACCAGACTTATGTCATATTTATTACTACAGCTTTTTGTTTGGGAAATTTTGTCTTCAATTTGCGAAGGGGTCCTATTCCGCATCCTGTTTCCAAAACGCACAATAGGGTTATCCCTTAATGGGTGTGAAAGCTCTAGTGTAGTGTATTTTTCATTTTCGTCATTTTCTCTACTAACTATTCTATTTCTGGTATCCTCCATACCTAATTCAATTTGCTTTACATTGCCTTTGTGATGCACATAATTTCTCCTACTGTTCTTACTTTCCTTCTCAAAATTGGATATGTTTGATCGGTTATTAAAATTATAAAATGCATTATTAAAAGTATATAAATTATAATTGGTAAATGGGTTAAAAGAATCATTTAAAATAAAAGGCACCTGATCCTTGAGAATATGTGGAGAGTCTTGAGTGGGAGGAACTCTGGAAAAAGGAACATGTTCATTATTAAAAATATCACTTAAAAAATCTACAGATCCTCCCGGTAAACTATTTTCTATTTCATCTCGAACGTCTGATGATACATCTTTATCCGCTGGGAACTCAGAACTGAAATGAAAACAAGAAACATGTTACATTTTATGTAGTGTGTTTGTGTGTGATTGTGTTTGATTTGTGATTGCATCCATAATTGCATTTTGCCTATCATGATAATTGGGAGAATTTGGAACATTTAAATATTTTATATTTGTATCTCCTTTGACCAGGAGGGAAGGTTTTTCCATGTGTCCTACCCTCCTCACTGGAAAAAAACCTGGTCATTTTGTTCTTCATGGTAATAATTTTCACAATCGTCATCATAGTAAAAATTTTGATGTTGTATCTCATACTGTTCATCTGGAACTTCTTCGTATTCGCTTGAAGGTTCTGCCATTCTTGCGTAAGATGTTTGTTTATTTTTCCATGAAGGTCTATGATTTTGTTGAGGTTTCTGCTGATAGCTTGGTCTGGTTTTGGGTCTCACACCCTGATATGATTGTCTAAAAATGCCTGTACCCATCCATCTGTTGTTTATAATATTTTGTTTGATTTGATCAGTTATCAGAGCGTGTTTTAAAGGAACATTTGTGTTATTTGGATTCCACCTCGAGTCTTTGCAGTTTTGCTTTATTCCCCTTCTGTGCTTTTCATTACAATTCCGGCAGTAGGGGTCAAAAGGACAAAATGGAGTAGTGTGGCCGGATCTCTCACAATGGAAACATATTTGGACGTTTTGGCGTGGGGGATTTTGTCTAGGTTGAAACGCTGGTGCTTGTGGCTTTGCATTATGGTTGAAAGTTCTTTTTTGATAATTTTGTTGAGGGTGTTGAAAGTTTTGGGGTTTTTGCATGAATGGAACAGCCTTTTGGAAGTGGATATTTGCCTGAGGAATAACCATTTTGATTGGGTTATTTAATCTGCCCTCAGACTTCTGTAAAAAATTCTTGAATTTGTTTTGTGAGCTCTAGGTTTGGGTCATAATACTTTTTAAAATCACGTCTAAATATATCAGGTTTCTCGGGCAACAATGTACCAAGATGTAAAAACGCTGTTGCTATGATGAGTTTTTCATCTGGTTTAAAAGCGTCGCCGAAAGTGGAAAGAGTATCAAAGAGTTCTGTGTAGAGTTCTTGTAATGAAAGAGCCACAGAACTAAGCGAGCGATTGTCGGCCCATTTAAAATTTCTC
>JABUQX010058772.1:0-15000 GCA_015478945.1 Trachelipus rathkii
TTTTATAAAAAAATATATATGATATAATCATTATATATATATATAACCTCACTAAATTATTATAGTATTTTTTATTTTATTTTTTATTCCCGCATATAAATATATATAATAAATAATATATATAAAATTCCTATTTATTTATTTTATATTATAATATTTCATATATATATTATATATCTATTTTTATATCTATCATATACCCCCTTGTCCTGACAATATGTCGTGGGCGGGCCTCAAGAACCTATAAACTAAGAATATGCCTCCTTGCAGGCTATGAGTTTACTTATACTCTCATCTATATATCTGGCTACTCATATATATAATCATTAATTCTATTTTAACTATCCATCATATATTCATTTCCACATTTTCCGAGATGATCTATACTTACGCAGCTTATTCTACACTAATATATATATATATATATATATTATATATATATATTTATTTAATATGATATATATATATATATTATATATATATATATATATAATATTCTATTTTCTATTCATTGTAGCCACTTTTGTATTACGTGATCGAGTCTACTCTGTACTCATTATTTATTCTCTATGGCATCTCGGTATCTCCACTTCTTCCCTCTATTATACCAATAGTATTATTTTGGTACTAACAATGATTTATTTAATTACATATATTATCATGAACAGAGTTAGAAGAACTTGGTATTCTCTATATATATACTCTATTTATACTCACTAACTTTATGTAAGTGGCGGAGCGATGCGACTTCAAGGAAAAAGAAAGATTCATATATATATATACTATATATATACTCTATATACTATACTATATATACCTATATTGTTACACATGCAATAGTAATGCTGATTAATTATACTCCTTCTATGACTATGTATCTTATACTGCGTCTTGGCATTATATACTCACCAATGCATAGCACTTTCACTATATATTATTATATATCTATTACATATAATATATATACTTATTTAACGCTTTCATCAGTCTATGTTGAGACAAAATGAGGTGTGACCGCCTTGGTCGTATGGTCACATAAATATTCATGATAGAGACTCACAGCGCACTCGATATTTAACTATAAGTATTTTAAGATGGTCTGAGTGTTGCGAATATGGGTGTAAGCCTGATTAGAGTGAGTCTCATATGCTAATAGTGTTTGCTTTCCATAGGTAGTACAGGTGGAGTACGTATATATTTATTGGCATTTGCTAAGGATATTAACAAGCTATAGGGTGCGATGTTTACGTTTCATGCACATATATGGATATAAGCATCTGTGGATGTGATGTTTTCTGATGAGATACTTTTTATGTCCAGTTCTCTTGCACTAGGCATGCTCAAGATAGGGTCCCATGTGGTGCTCTCTTTATATTTAGTGTCTCATGCATTGTATTTGTTTATTTTCATATGATGGCCACGTGCTTTATTGGTCTTTTTTTAAATGAGGAAAATGAAACTTTTTTTAATGCTGATAATAAGTAATATTGTAAAAGTTTTCTATTCGCTTACTTCATATACTACTCACTCTTATACTATATAGTAGTATATGATTTATCATGTAACATTATATATACTATCATATACTTCTATGTGTCATATTTCATAGCTAATATATTAATTATTATATTAATATATAGATCTTTGGGTGTTTCTCCTTCATCTCTTCCTGTAACGTTCTCATTTTCGGGTGAACATTTGTCACACCTATACAGTATCATTCATAGCTATCTATAGTAATGTGTTATACCTATATGGTTGGCGCTCGTAAAACTATAATCTTTTACTATAAGCAGATGTCAAATACGATTTAGTGAGTGGCACTGATAATCATTTTCTCCCTAACTCCGTGTTAACATTGTGATGTATTTTAAACATCAAGTTTTTCACTTTTTTTTTCTTTTTTTTAATATGCAAGAAAATAAAAAGTCTACTAATAAATCATTCATGTCATTTGATCCTCTTTCCTAAAGTTGTATCTGATATCAAGTGATATATTTATGATTGGTTTCGTCCACCTCTCACGGGAGTGTCACTGCTTGCAGAAGTGAACGATCAATATTCTACATGAGGCATCCCTCTGACAAGCAGTGTATATTAGGGCACGTATCTAGGACATCGATCCTGATCATATCTCCTTATAAAAGATCCAGCCGCTAATACATATTTCCATCTTTACATATATACTATATCGCATCGCATCACTATGTCTATGTCTCTCAGTCGAGAACCTCTCGCAGACACCTTGGAATGCCTTTAGATTACAAGAAGCGTGCTGCTTTTATCATTGACATTCAACTTACATCTATCTGTCGATCTCATCTAATTCAGCACATTGGACAATGGTTTTCCTTTGGAATCTCATCTCGACAACCCATGATAATCATTACAGCTCTCTATGAACCTTTCTTCAATCGTGCTGAAATATACACTATATAGTACATATATATATAAGGTTTGTATCCACTTATTCCTACATAGATAAGGGGTATTACTAACTATCAATATATTTACTAGTATGTGAATATAGGTACTTCGATCCTACTATGGTGATAACCGTCACATATACAAACTAGTATATACTTCCATGTTGTTTTACCTTATATTTAAAACATTAATATATATATACACCTATATATTATATATATATATATATATATATATATATATATATATATAATATATATATATTAGGATCAATACTAAAACTTCTATATATCCTATATATATTATCTTATTCTTAGCATATAATACACTCAATCCATATAAATATAATATTACAAATACTCGATGTATACTATATATATATATATAATTACGGAGTAGGGTTTATAACTTTTAAATAAAGCCATTTATTACTATATGAGATACCTCACATAACCGTTTAATAAGAGTTAGGTGCGACGTATTCGTCATTTATTCTAATATAAATATACTATATATACTTTTTTAAACTAGTATACATCTACAGTATGAGCTTCGGCTCTTCATCACCTGAAGTTATAGTATTCAGGGCTTTCACCGTCCTTATACCTATAATATATATATATATATATATATATATTATATATATATATATATATTATATATATATATTATATAATTATATATATATATATATATAATAATAATATATATATAATAATATAATATATATATATATATATATTATATTATATATTATAATATATATATATATCTATATTGCTATATCTAGCTATATTCTATTATTATATATATATAGTATAATTAATATATATATATATAATAAATATAGAGACTACATACTCGGAGGTGACTACCGTGTACTACCTTCTAGTTTTCTTCCTTTATTGTTCGTTCGTGTGCTCTCGAGCTCGTGGTGTGTAGTTGTGGATTCTCTATCTCCTAATAATACGACTAACTACACAGGATATTGTTCAGTAGATACTGGATTTATTACACAGTAGCCCTGATGAGCGCGTCTGAGGGTACCGACTAATTACACGTCTACAGAAAAAATTTTTGGATAAGAGACTCAGATGGACTCGTCGAGTGAATATGACGTAGCGCACATAAAAAATCAATCGTACATTGTTAAATAGACCCGCATTTCTGATCATTTTTATCTTCATTTTTTTCTACAGTGTCGGTCGATTTTATTGTTCTTTTATTTATTACTATAATTTACCAAAATTTATTTTTGTTATATCTTAGATATATATGTGTGTTGTCTCAGATTGTCGATCATTATTTCTAATTCCTCTGAGATACTGTGATTTCATTCATCAGTTACGTTCTCACTGCATTTTAATCGCTTTTGAGGTTCATTGAGTTGATTTAGGAATATTAACTACAAAATTTTTTTTGACACTGATTGACCAGATTTTTTTAAGGCCCATACGCTTGTGGAAACGGACTCAACTCATTGTAGTATTTAAGATACTATAATTATAATATATAATATAAATTAATCATTGTGATATAGCCTATTTATCTCATAATAATGATACTAATTTAAATTAAATAGGAGAGATAACGGAAAGTTTTTTCGGTGAGAGGTAAGATTTCTTACTTCTTGTCGACATATAACACACTAATGTCTAGATAGCGAATAAAATCCTAGTCGATAGTCGGAATTTTAATTTTCCTCAGAAGGATACATGTTACTCGTGCTATCGTCCTCTGGTGCTATTCTACATTGTGTACAGTCGATAATGCTGTTTATATGTAGATCGGGAGGGGGCGCATACGACCATTACCAGTAGGAGTTCACCCACCATTTTTTTGTGCACTGACCATTATAGTCTCTCTATTAATAAAATGAATTTTAAACTTAAGTAATGCACTTGGTTAGTAGTTTTATCTCATTGTGTTACCAATTATATAAGTATTGATCAATGTTTGATAACACGTACTTATCATATATATACTCAGTGAATAGTAAATAAAATTCAGATATAAGTATCTATCATAAGGTGTATACTCATAATTATATATAGCTTATACATATTCGTCATCTGTTAACATATATACTAACTACTATTATTATAAGTAAGTATTCTTTATTAGATTATCTCTAGTAGATAAACTCTATATATTCATATAGATTATTAATATCACTTTACCTTGTTACGGAGTGTTATAGTATATTTAAATACATATACTCTGATGTACAGACGTACACTCATCATCAATCATTCCACCCTCCTTCTCTCGCCCAACACTGGGGGTAAGGTGCGTAACATGCCACCGGAAAACAGAATAGTAGTAGAAGAGTATGAGGCAAGATCAAAGATTAGTGCCAGCCTTACTCTTTCCGCTCTGAGCCGCCTCTGTGATATACCCTCTTGAGCTAGAATAGATCATCAGTCCGAGTGTCATTTATCTAAAACTCCATATCGTGGAGACGATTCTGTCTAGAGCTCTCCCTTCACAACTCAATATACATATCTAGTTAGTATGACACTTCGCCATGTGGGGGACAGCTTCTCTATGCTTTAGAAAACCTCTTCGCGTAACATATGGTGCGAGAGAGACATACACGCAAATCCGTGCTCCTAATATATCTCTCACAGGCGCTCATATTCATCTCACGACCTTCCTCACTTGCATTGTTCCAGCTCCTTTCTTTCATCAGCTCTGCCAAAACTCTTAGTAATAATTTCTTCTCTAAAGGCACAATATCAAATTCTCTTAATCTGTGTGCTCTCATACAGCTCGAAGAAAGGACACAGTCTTTTCTCTTCTGCGATCTTCTTGGACTAGAGCCGTGGACTGATCTTACGCACAGTCACAAGGAAGTACTAGGACTACTCTGAGCAGGTCTGAGATGCTATCGCTGGCGTCATGCTGTCGACTATCGCATATTATATCGCTCAGCATCCAGTCCTCTCTTAATCTTGAAATCGACATATTACTTCTATTTCTGCTTTCCTCCTCTCTACTCAGTGACGATCATCTCATGCCTCACAATGACTTTAAATTCTCAATTCTGATTCTTCACTGCTTCTTTACAATCCTCTTGCTCTTTAACTCAATCACTCAACTCACAACTCTCTGATATTACGTCAGCTTTCTCAAGTCTTTCCCTCATGTGCTTATTAACTCAACACTCTATCGTGTTCCATCTCACCTAACACGGCGTGACATGCCCAATTAGAGTTCGTTTCTCGAGTCTTATCATCTTCTGAACAATTATAGCATTTCAATTAGATCTTATATTTTACCTCCTCTATTCCAGACATAGCCTCACTATTATCATGCTAAAGCTTAAGCACGAGGTACATAAATACTTCCCTCTCTCATCGTAACAGAATGACCTATACGAGGAGTCACCCGACTACGTATTTTGTCCGTCTTATTACATACGCACGTGAACCTGATTTCTAATCTCGCACTCTCCATGCCAACGGTTCTGCACTTCTAAATTAATCTATATACACTCTAGCTATAATCCGTTCCCCTTTGTCATCAACATATATCATAAAACTATTAAAAACTCAATAGACACTTCGGTTCCGAGCTGCTCACTCATCGCTGACATCATATACTCACAACGCGTGAGGCACTGTCCTCATATTGCAGACAGCGACTCGGATTAACCTTACTCATATATCTTCGTGTAATTGAATAAAATCTGTCTTCCTATTTACACCAACATCTGGCAAAATCTTCACTCTTACACAAAACCATCACTCAAATCTGTCTCTTCTTACATAACTTCGAGCGCACGACATCACGATATAACCAAATCATCCGGCACCACATATACAGCAGTAAAAGAACAATCATATCCGTCTTTATTCTCCATACATATCTAATGCACTCTCAATCCTACCTGCAACCTCTCTAACCTATTGATAACCGCATTCAAAACAAAACCTAACTTCTGATAATCTCGTTTCTAACGAATTACGACTCACAATGTATATTATACTAATATGATATATACCCATCCATTATTAACAAATTAGAATAATCATAGGTAATACATAATTACTATTATATACCCTGCCTCACTTACCTCTTATTTAAAATTAATACCAATTCATTTATCGAACTCTACTCACATTTAATTCTTTAGTCACTCACGTACATGACTTCACTTATACGTCATTATATATACATTATACTATTAGTGATTATACTCATTTTCACAGAAATACCTTTCACCACTCATAACACCATAATATATATCTACTATACACATTAGCCATATAGAGCTTCCTATTAATCCTATCCTACGCCTGTTGTAACATCCATATAATAACCATAAACACAATTTATTCTTTCTAGTCATCCCATCATTTTCAATTGCTTCACAAATGCAGAAAAGTACAATGATTTGATGCCAGGGGAACAACATCCGTTGTATTTGCCATTACCATTTGTGAACGTACGCTTGTTATCTTCTACCTAATAACACGAGAGAGGAGAATTCTGTGAGAAATTCACCTGGGAGAATCCGCACGCTACACTCATCTTTTCGACCATAATACCGGCAGCATATTATCTTTCAGTACAACTATTCTCTATAATTCTTTTGGCTAACGCCTTATCCCCTTTGCTTTTATAGTAAGGGTACTATTACTGCTATCATTCAATCCCTCAGAACTATACTTTCCATAAACGCTTTGTTACAACAACTTCCATCCAATCCAACCATCTCGCCTCCGTTCTTTGATCATTTCACTAGTAATTTCATCTATATCTACAGATTTACGCATTCTTCAACTTTCTCACTCTACCATAACGCTTCTCCTTACTATGAACCTCTTCTCCCAAGAATACCTATTATTTCTTGCACCATCAAATCCACACACATTCACTTATCCCCTTTCTTTATTACTGCCATGTTATGCAGATTTTCAAAAGTTGTTCCTCCACCATTCCCTCACAGATTCATATTTTATCAGTTCCGAGAGTTCCATCCCTATTTCATTATTCTAAGAATTCCCCTTTTCCATTCTTAACCTTTCGCGTTCCTTCCAGAAGAGCTTCCCTTGTCTAAGTATCCATTCATTCTCCTTCCAACCTGTTCATTTACCTCTTTTTTTTTCCTCCTACGTATGAATTCTTTTAGTATTCCTTTTTTTCCTCTATATATTTCAAATATCTTTCTTTTGAAATCTCATCAATTGGCTTTTGTACATTCAAGTGACCACGCCTCATTTTTACTTTTGAACGCTTGCCTCACCTCTTCATTCTACCACTCACTGTTAACACTCTTACTTCCTACTTTGGCACATCTGCATACTTCTCTGCACTACTAACAACCGCTTCCTTAATTTGCTTCCACATTTGT
Organism: Trachelipus rathkii; assembly: GCA_015478945.1. Classification (NCBI taxonomy): domain Eukaryota; kingdom Metazoa; phylum Arthropoda; class Malacostraca; order Isopoda; family Trachelipodidae; genus Trachelipus; species Trachelipus rathkii. The sequence continues at coordinate 7,787 of JABUQX010058772.1, forward strand.
TCAGTTTCAATTTTGTGCACATTCAACTGATTTACTTGCAAGCGCTGTTAAATAATTATCCTTATTACTTGTTTGTTCACTTAACTTCTACTCTTAATTCTACCACTTCCTTCCTTATGCACCTTCTTTCTCCGTCCAAGCCCCACTAACTTAATTTTTTACTTAATAGAACATAATGATCCAGTAATCCCATTCCTAACCCCCTCCTGATCTTAAACATCCAACGCAATATTTCATAATCTACTTCTTCATCACACAAAATCTAATCATACTTTCACTTCAAATACATCTCTACCTGCACCAACTTTAGTATACTTATAAATACTCTTTTGTTTAAAAAGAAAGTTTTTACTTACACATTATCTCTCCTCACAGAAAATCTAAATCACCTTCCTAACCATTCTCATTTTCTCCCGTCACCCAAGCCACTGTTATATCCATCTCCTTTTTTGTCACCTATCCAACAATTTGGTCACCCAACGATCATCTAGAAGCTCCTACTCACCGGTTAATCCCATCGCAAAATATATTTGATTATCATAGGAAATGCACTCTCTTCAACATTGCCTCAGATGAACCATATGTTCGCAACCCCACATACCTTGACCATTTCAAACTTAAATTTAACCATTAGAAATTCTGTAATCACATACACAAAATCTACCATAAGCTTTGTACCAGAAGTCACTCATCAGAAATTGCAACTCCTTTCTCCTCCGCCCTCGTCATTCTTTCCGCACCTGCCAAACACATTTCCACACACACATTCATTTTCACCGTTGCGGTTTTCATCTTTGTTTTCAAGTCACAGCAACAAATCAAATATGCACCTTCCTAAATACATTCATCACCTCTCTCCTTACTTTCCTTACTTCTTACTTTCTTACTTTCCACTCCCAGGAAGGATTCTTCATCCTGTCAGTCGCGCAAGTATCTTTCTCCAGACATCCCGATCCTGCACTATTCCTCTTCTCTTCACAGAAATCAATCACCTTCCTACCATTCTCATTTTCTCCCGTCACCCCAAAGCCCCTGTTATACCCATCCCTTTTTGATCACTCTTATCCAACAATTTTAGGTCACCCAACGCAATCAATCTAAAGCTCCTACTCACCCCATCCAAAATATCATTTAGATTATCATAGGAAATCGCACTCTCTTCAACATTGCCCTCAGATGAACCATATGTCGCAACCACACATACCTTGACCATTTCAAACTTAAATTTAACCATTAGAATTCTAGTAATCACATACACAAAATCTACCATAGCTTTGTACCAGAAGTCACTCATCAGAATTGCAACTCCTTCTCTCCCCCTCTCATTCCTTTCCGCACCTGCACAAACACATTTCACACCACACCATTCATTTTCACCGTTGCGTTTCATCTTTGTTTCAGTCACAGCAACCAAATCAAATATGCCCTTTCTAAATACATTCATCACCTCTCTCCTAAACATATATACTTCTTACTTCTTACTTCCACTCCCAGGAAGGATTCTTCATCCTGTCAGTCGCGCAAGTATCTTTCTCCAGACATCCCGATCCTGCACTATTCCTCTTCTCTTCAGCACTCTCATTTTTGGTAGCTGACATCTTTCCAGAGAGTCCTCCACCAACTCCGTCCATCTTTTCTTCGGTCTTCCCCTTGGTCCTCTGCCCTCTGGTCTTGGTCTTATTTTCGGCATTCTCTCCTGCTCCATCCTCTCAAGATGCTCCAACCATTCCAATCTCCCCACATCCATCTTCAGTGTCATCTTCTTCACCCCCATTTCTTCTCTAATTACTTCATTCCTTATTCAGTCTCTCCCACTCTTTCCAATCATAGTTCTTAATACCCTCATCTCCGCCGTTTGTATTCTACTCTCCTGTCTTCTCGTTGTTGTCCATGTTTCCGCTCCGTACAGCAGTGTCGGAGTCAGTATACTGTTAAAAATCACTTTTTTAACCTCTATTCCGATGTTTCTATCTTTCATCATGGGGTATATCGCTTTCATAACTAATCCATACTTCTCCGTTCTTAGCGTAATCTCTCCTCCACTTCCTCCCTTTCTGTTAAAGCATCCTCGGAGATAATTGCAGGTATTTACCGCCTTCACCTCCTCCTCTCTCACCATCATCCTCATCCCCTCATCATTTCTCTTCCGGTTAGTGTAATATCTCTGTCTCTGTAGTTCATCCCCTGCTTCCTCCACTCCTCCGAAAACAACTTCCACTTCTCTCGAATCGTCTGCGCTCTCTCTCGCTCCAACATGCCAGATCGTTTGCATATGCCATTATGTCCCCTACAAATTCTCCCAGTCTCTGTTTCACTTTATCACCACGTCTAAATATAATATAAACAGCAGTGGCGATAAAACACCCCTCTTCACTCCTGTTTATTCAACCACAAAACCATCTATCGTTTCTCTCACTAGTTCTAGCATACAACTGCATTTCCTCATACATACTTTCTATTGCTTCTTTAATCTACCCTTCACTGCCATATTCCTCTTCATAGCTCTCCAGAGCTTTTTCCTTGGAAACCGGATCAAGTGCTTTTTGCAGATCGATGAACGCTACATAGCTTCTCTAGCCATATCTCAGTGTAATATCCGTCGTTCCTCTGACTCTTATAATACGCCGTACTGTTCTTCTCCGAGTATTGGCTCTACCTTCTCTCTCAGCTCCTTTCCAATATTCTTTCGTATATTTTCGCCAGATGGTCCATCAGTGAATACCTCTATAATTATTACAGCTTCATAGCATCTCCTTTACCTTTATATATCAGTATTATTATTGCTTTGCCCACCTTTCGGCACCTTTCCCTCTCTCCAAACACTTGTTCATTCAAACTGATGAATTCTCCCTTTCAGCCCCTCCCTTCCTTGATCTCCACCACCCATACACCCAAGCCACTCCATCCTCTCCTGGAGCTTTATTCTTCATCCTTTTTTTATTGCCTATTCATATTCCTCCACCGTTATCTCTCCACTCTTCAGCTCCTCCTCTTCCTCCTCCCTCGTCTGAACTGCAGCTTCTTCCTCTTGTTCTCTGTATCCTACATTTAGCAGATCTTCATAGTATTCGGTCCATCTATCATTTTTTCTTCCGGTTCACAAGAATCTCTCGCGTTTCTATCTTTTAATATTTCTGTTACCAACTTTTGGCTTTTCTAATACGCCTTCCGCATCTAAATTTGCTTTTTCTTCCCTTCGCCCAAATCTCTCGTTATTTTCTTCCTGTCATTCTCTTCCCAGTCTCCATCTTTTTTGCCTTCCTCTTTATTCTCTCTGCCTCATTCCCTTGTCTGTACAATATTCCCTCCTTGCTGCCGCTGTCTTCTTTCAGTCACTTCCTCCCTCATTTCCCTGTTTTTTTCTTATTGCTTTCTTCAACTTCTTCGTTCCACCATGGTGTTTGTCTCTTCTAGTACCTCCTACCATCTTTTACCAAGAGTTTTCTCTTCCGCCATTTCCCTGATGACATCCTGCAGGTCTTCGTTTTCTTCTCCACATTCCTTAGGGTTTCCTGCTTTTCCCGTTCATAATTTCGTCTCGTTTTTTGTTTCTGCCATACTTCTGCCACTCTGAATTACCGCCCTCTTCTGCTTCATTTATCTTCCCATCCACTTTTTTTATCTTCATGTCTCACCACCATCTATGATCGCGCAATCAAGGACACTCCCGGTTTCCACCTTTACATTATTTAACAATCCTTTAATTCGAAGACATCATGTAGTCTATCGACCGATTTTTGTCGAATTGTTGCGTTACCTGATTCCATCTATGCTTCGTAAAGATATGCTACTCTCTATGCTTGAAAAACGTTTCATTATTTTTAAGGTTGTTTTTCAACACCCAAAAATCGATCACGCATTCCTCTCCTCTCATGTTTCCTTGTCCTCGCTCTACAAAATGTACCAACAGTCTCTCCATCTCTCTTCTCTTCCCTACTCTAGCGTTGAATCTCCCCAAAATCTTTCACTCTCCTCCTCCCTCGCTCTCCATCTCCACCTTCTTCCATCATTCATAAATCTACAGTTTTTTTCCCTCCTCTGAAGTGCCTGTTTGGTGGCATATATACCTGGAATATTCTATATTTTATCCGACCTATCTTCAACACGCACATTATCAACCTCTCATTTATAATTTTTACTCTCTGTATACATGGTTACAGTCTTGGTCCCACTATAATTCCGACACGATGCTTTCTCATTCCTTCTCTCATCCCACTATACATCAGAACAAATCCTTCTCACATCTCTTTACCATCTTCACACTCCCTCATTCTCATCTCCGCCATCCCCAACTTATCTATCTTCTTCTACATCATGATATCTATTATCTCCTCCTCTTTTTCTCCATAGGTACCCACATTTATCATGGCACCTATTATTCTTGAAAGTGTTTTCCTGATTCTTAGTCCGTAATTCTCGCCGAATCGTCGTCTAAAGTCTGTCCGGCTTCCGAGGCTCGCGCTTGAGTTCTGCAAGCAGTTTATTTCGGGAAGCAGCTTGCTAGGCCTATCTTGCTGTTTAGCAGAGGACACCTCCTAGTGTCCTCGTTGTCCGGGGTGCACGAAGGGGGCGTGGAGTTGGACTTTATATATATATATATATATATATATAATATATTTATATATATATATATATATATAGTATATATATATATATATATATATATATATAAATATATATATATATATATATATATATATATATATATATATATAATATATTATATATATTATACTATATATATATCATATATATAATATATATATTATATATATATATATATTATATATATATATATATATATCATTATTATTATTATTATTATTTTACAAACACTTATTCCCGCTTAAGCGGGTTAGTGGTACGTGCAGCTTCCCTAATTCATATTTTCCTTCATCTCGCCCCCTCACCCACCTCCTCCATTCCATTCTATCTCTCGCCAACACACTACCTTCCTCCACCCTCAACCCTCTCTCTTCCAGCTTTCCTTTATTCCATCCAACCACCTTCTTCTTGGTCTCCCTCTTCCTCTCCTTCCTATCCCCTCCTCCCAAACTCTCCTAACCACCCTCTGTTCCTCCATTTTCTCCCAGATGGTCCAAACCAATGCTTAACATTCCCTTTCTCGCGCTCCTTCTCACCAAACCCATTCTTTCCAATCAATCTCTCTCTTAATCACCCTATTCTAATCCTCTCTCTTTTACTAACCCACATACCGCTCTCAACCCTTTCATCTCAAACACTTCCAACTTCTTTCTTGGACCTAGCATTCACCCATTGTTTCACACCCATATCAGTAACGCTGGAAACACATATTTTTTTCAACATACTTATCTAAGTTTAATGTGATAATCCCCCCTTCCATAATTCCTCAGACCAATCAATGCTCTCATTTCCTTCTCCTACTCTGTGATCTATCTCTTCTTTCATCCCTCCTTCCTACCCAAATCCATTCCTAAATATCTGAAAACCTTACTTCTTCTAATACTATACACCTCCTACTCTAATCTCTAACCCATCCCATCATCTGTTTCCTCCTCCTCAAACACTAACAGTTTACTCTTTCCTGGATTTATCCTTCTGTCAATCCTCTCCACCAACTCTCTCAAACTCCTTCACCAAATACTACAGCCCCCCTTCTGGATTCTTCGCCACTAAGGCAGTATCAATCCAAATAGTATCAGGTTCACTTCCTCCCAATCTATCACGCCTACCATCAATCCACCCCGTCTCCCCTCCCTAAATCATTCTCTGCAGACACTCTCCATAAATAAAAATTGAAAAGCCACGGTGACCTTACACATCCCTTCTCAACCCTCTCTCTATCCCAAACATCTCACTCTCTCCTCTAATACTCTCACACACATTCTGCTATTCCTATAAAAGGCCCTAATACCTTTAACTAATTTACCCCTACATATTCCTCCAGCACCTTCCATAATTCCCTCCTCTTCACTCTATGATATGCTTCTCCAGATCTAAAAACACCCATAACTTTCCCTTTCCTTTCTTATATAACCTTTGCTGCCACAAGCATCTTCATTGAAATACTTTGATCCACACACTACCCTTCCCCCAAATCCTCCTTGTTCTTGCCCATATCTCTCCTCCGTTAAATCTCTCACCCTCTCAATTAGTATCTTCCATACACTTTCCGCTACTACATCGTCAAAGACAAATACCTCTACCAATTCCGACACTCCATCCCACCCCTTTCCCTTTTATACAGGCGGAACCAAACAACCATCCTCCCAATCCTGTGGAACCTCTCCCTCCCTCTCAAACATAAATTATATAACCTATACAGCCATTCCTCCACCCGTTTGCCTCCCATCTGTAACATTCATACTCACACCATCTAGACTGTGGACTTTCCTTTTTTTCCTTAGTTCACAGCCCTAATAATTTCTTCCATTTGTATTTATTTCCGCTCCGCTCCATCCCCCCATCCTCACCTCTTGAAAATCCTCCTCATCTCTCCCACCCATTTCATTCAATAAATCCTCTAAAATATTCCCCCCATTTTTTTCTCACCCTATCTCCCCTCCTATCCATTCCCCTTCCCTCCCTTAACCCTCTCCCCTAACCCCTCCATCTTTCTTCTTTTTTTTATTTACTTCTTTCCAGAATATCTTGCTCCTTTTTTCAAAATTTTCTGTCACTTTTTTACACCATTCATTATTTGCCTCTTCTCTTCGCCCTCTCCAACGCCCTCTTTGCTTCCACTCTAACCCTTTTATATTCTCCCAGCTTTCCCTTCTCCTATTCCCCCAACCATTTCACATAAACCTCTTTTTTCTTTTTTACATCAACTCTTTCACCTCCTCACTCCACATTCAACTGTCCTTCCTTCTACTTCTCCGATCCTTTTTTTACTTCCACATATTCCTTCTGGCCTTCTTCACAAATTGTCTCTTTAAATTTCATCCACTCCTCCTCCACTTCCCTAATTTCCGTTCCTCTCACGTCCCTCCACCTATCCTCCACCCCTCCTAAACTCCCTGCTTACACAGTTGCTCAGTCTAAACTTTTTTCCACGCTTTATGACTTCTATTCTCCTTTTTTTTCTCTTCCCTAACCGTTTATCTCCCCCTACCCTTTACCTAGCAACCACCAAATAGTGATCAGATAACCCCTACCTGCCCCTCTGAATACAATTACATCTAGTAATCTGCCCCTATCCTTTCTATTTATACAAACATAATCCAATATCG
>JABUQX010058772.1:20000-52500 GCA_015478945.1 Trachelipus rathkii
CAAGTTCACTCTGGATACAAAAATGGCAGGCAAGTTAATCAGATGCATCATGAGAACTTGAAAAAAACCACTGGCGGTGTTAAAAATTGAAATCACCCTAAATGATCATTTCTGAGAAAGAGAAAGAAGAAAGAATGTGTTCTACTTGGAATTTAAATAGCCAAAAAATTTAGGATAGTCAGTTGAATTAAGTGATAAATAAACAAAACAGATTAATTTAGTTTAAATTGACATGAGAACTTAAGTCATAGAAAAGAAAATTCGGAAAATTTTAAATTTTAAACAAGAGAACGGATTACATCGTTTTGGACATATGCGAAACATGCGCATTTTACTGGAAGTTGAGGGAAGAGAGTAGGGATGGCCAAAAAATATCGATATACTGAGAGAGATTTCTTGGCTCGAATACTAACCGGTATCCGATATTTTGGAACGATAATTTTCCTTAGGCGTATATATCGGATATTTCGGTGATTTTTACCCTTAATATTCGAAGACGATGTATTATTTTCAAGACTGAGCAAATAAAGACGCGGACAAAAAAATAAAATTCTTCAACATAATTTATGACTCGTCAAACTCATCAAATGTTAACAGTCAAGAGAATCTCTATTCCCCATATTTCGTTCTTCGGTCCTCCCCCAATATCGCAATAATAAAATAAACCAAAAATTGGGTTTTTAGATTTTTCGTCTTTTCCGGGAACCATATATAATATGGGAGGAGAAGGGGGGATCGAGCATGGCAAAAACTACCTGCGACATAAGGTACCCACATTGTCTTCTGGTATTCAATTTATCACTATTCAGCTTTTATTCATGTGATCAGCTGGTATAATTTGCGTATCCCTTCCAATTTATATATTTCTCTCGAACGATTGTAAGAAATGTGCATTTCCCTGCTATCGCTTTTTCCGTTTTAGCAATGAAATTATCTTATCTGGTACTTCCTTCATATGATGACGTCTCTTAGTTCTCGTCTAGAACTTACTCAGTAATTATTTATCTCACAGACAATGTTTTGCTCAAATGAAAGGAAATAGAGTGTGACTTCCCCGATCATTATCAACGAAGAGGGGTGTAAGGTTCTCCACCCACTCTCTTAGAGTGTGCATTAGATGTATATTGGAGGGTGTGTGGTAATAGAGCTAATCCTAAAATATAAATGAATTCTACCCCGTTGAAAACATAGATGTAGAACTCATTTGTTTCTAAATATGTAGCTGGAGCAGAATCCATTCTGGCTAACTTATTATATATATAGCAGATACTACACTACTGTACTATATATCATAAGATATACTCCGGCTTATGATCGATATATCGAGCTCCGGCTTATACCGGCCCTATATATAATACCATTAATTAGGTATTCAGCACTAAATATATATTATTTTAACATATATAGACCTATTATACTATAGGTTTCATTTTAATTATAACTCTTCTAATATTCTTACTTTTGGAGAAAATAGTAGTAATGAAAATTTTGATCTTTTATTAAATATCATTAAATATATGATTGAATTTTAATCTGTCGTTTTTTTCCCCTTATTTTTTTTTCTATATATAACCAAGATATATTATATAATGAGTTGGATAGGATCTTTATGTTAGGGTTTATTCGAGACCCTATCTCAAAACGAACTTGCAGTCCACTCTCCGAGACAGCCTGATTCCTGATTTACGTGTGTGTTCAGTGTCCAGTGTGGACGAAATAATCATCTGCAGAAATCCTAAATAATACCGGACCGCAGGACTCCCTGTTTGAGTTGGTTTACAGTTTATAGACGTAACTTGCATGAGCAATACCTGAGAAAATACAGACTTTGGGGTATTAAATCTATAATAATCAAATCTCACTGGCGATTATACAAGTGATTGTTTTGTCCCACTTAAATATGTAATTAACTAAATTAACGATTTTATAATAGCTATTACATTAATAGATAGAGTAATTAATGAGCGGAGTAAAGTCACTCCCAACTTGTTTCTGTAAGTGATAAAGTCCCGTCTGGGACTATCCAGTCTCGAACTTCTTGAATAATTATTTCTATATTTCTTTACTAATCTCTAATAGATTTTCTAAGACAAACTTCCAGAGTAGTCCAAGTATATTGTCTATCCACTTTTTGCTAAAGATATGCAAATTTTCTAATTTAATTTTGTCGCTTTCTAATAGAATATATATCTTAATTGTTGTATTTCAATAAGCACACTCATTATTGATAATATACCTGATAGCTTCACTCTCACAACACAAGTCTATTTGCTTCATTTTGTGGGAGATGCACCGAAAAAAACGTGAGGTATTTTTCATGTGAGTGCTCTGGGTTTAAAAAGTATTCTTCTTACGTGGAAGTGCACGAGCCATTTTTTCCATATTTTTAATTTATAGAGCACACATTCTACTCTTCGAGAGAGTGCATATTATCAGCGGCATACATACATTCTCCCTCAGGATCCACATATCATCAAATAGCTTTCGCTGAGCACAATCTTTTAGTGTTATCCAACACCGCTTGAGTTTGGAAAATCTGAAGTGTTGGAAGACCTTGAATTGTGAAGATCCCTCTCTCATTCTATTATCCTAACAACTCGTTATTTTCCGCTGTACATTGAGTGCGTCGCTTGCCGTTCTATATTTTACAATTAAACATGCATCATCTCCTCCGTCCTTGCAAATCCTCATCGCCTCTCACGCTTCCTCTCTCCGGCAATAGCGGTCCTCCATACTTCTCTCGTCCTGCTCTCAATCCCTTCTCTCTCTCTCTGTCGCCACTATCTCTCTCTCCTCTTCCTCTTTCTTCTCTCAAACCATACATAATACATTAATAGATAATATAATACGTAGATAATATCCATCACTATTATATATATATATAAATATATATATATATATGAGAGCTCATAGTATTTACATATAGCTCTATCAATATGAGAAATAAAATAAATGTATAGTATAATATCATATATATATATATAATATATATATAATAATATATTTTATATATATATTATATATATATATATATTATATATATATATATATATATATATATATATTATATATATATATATATTCATATCTTGAGAATAATTCTTAATATATAAAAAAGAAAATGGACGTTAGAGAAATATTAATACTAATTCTTTATATATATATAATATACTTACTTGTTATATATAGGTATAATTAGGTATATAATCGATTATCCGTCGTAACCACTATAAGGTAATCTAGTATATTCATAATATAATATTCAGTGTATGAGTTAATAGATATAATATGTATTATAACTTAATTACGATATACAAATTAATACTAGGTGTATATATCTCGATAGTCACTAATATATGATATATGATTAATCACATCACTAGATATAAGGGTATATATATTAGAATAATAGGGTGGTGGGGGACATACTAAGGTAACATTCAGATTAGAAAAAGGAAACCCCACTCGTGGCACTATACTAATATTAGCGATAGAATCACAAGACACAGGTCCGACACTTCATCTCATGTACCTATAATTAATATAACTACTATAGGAGTATGACACCATTTATTATAGGTACTTATAGATACCGTGTTTAATATTAATAGTAGTAGTACTATATGTCATTTGTCATAAAGATAAAGGCTAGTAAAAAAAGTAGAGGGGTAGGGTATAATTAACTCGATAGATAGAAGCATCCTAGCACCTATATTATCTTTCTTAATATATCACCAATACTGAACAATAAATTACTCTAACCCGTCACCAGCCACGGGAACCGAGATGAAACCTCGAGATTAATTTTTTGGGAGTAAAACTACATACACGACACATATTACTAGTATGTATATTACTAATCACAATATATAGGTATATATATATCGGTCAATCAGTATTAGTAACCTAGAATGACATAGAATATTAATGACCTAATATCATTATAGCCTATTATATATTACATTATATATATATAGCCTATATATCATATAGGATATATAGCCTATATATAGCCTATAGGAGACATGTGTCCTTTCTTAAAGCCCTCGTGATATCGGCATTCTATCTTTGATATGTGATAGAAAAAAGATTGGACACTCAGTATATAATTATAAATATTCGTATTGACAAGTTTTTGCGTGTGTTCAATATGTCGTTGTGTGAGTACTCTAAATACCGTTTTCATTTCAATTATTTCACACCTCTTTGCCAAACTTAATCACCAATATTGTTGGTGCTCGCTCTCATTCATAACAGCATTTCTCTGAGTTTTTAGAAGCATATATGATATAAATATTGAGAGCAAGATAGAACTGGCACACCAATCGTTTATTAAAGGAACTTCACATATGTAGCCATAGGAGAGTTGCATGATGGCAATTAAATTGGAATCTTTTTGTTTATTATTCAAAATCGAAAGCTTTTTTTCGTTTGAAAAACTACCTACTGACAGATGATTATACTTATCGGGAGTGCTGTTATAACATATAACCCTATCCGCACTCACCATTATCGAACTCCGTACCTAGTAAAAATATTATTATTAATCAATTCTGCAGTCTCCTATCGAAAGAAGTTGGATGCTGATTTAAATAGAACTTAGCTCACGCCCATATCCTCTTTCATGTGCTAGTGAGTTAGTTATTAAAAAAATGTTCTAGAGATCGTATATATCAACTCTTATTAGGGCATTATGAACGATGAGAGATTAAATGTAACGACTTTCATCAAAGCTACATTGTTACGCTTCATTTTATTTTCGATTAATAACCGTCAATAGATCCTTCCAACCGTCAAAAACATTATCTTTTCTGATGATCTATCGACTAATAAATTAATAGTCAAACTACGAGACAAAGAATTATTTACTGCCTATAAAACCCTTAATAGAGGCCGGTGTGGTATTAAAAAATAAATTACACTCTCTCTCATTTAAAAAACTCATACAATTTCAAAAATTCCTTTATTTGTGGACTCAATTGATATAAGAAGTTTCAGTCTATCCTAACAAAGTAGACCTTTAATTTCGCTCTAGTTGCCTTTAAATGTGTTTGATAGGTTGAAACATAATGCTCCACATCTCTATTTGTGAGGACATATTTATATGAAACTGACAAATTAATGAAGCTTTCAAAACACGAAATAATATAACTCTCTGTCGTAATATAAATTTTTATCTTTAACTATCGATCTTTACTAGCTACAGTCTATTGAACGTATTTCGAAGAGGTATAAGGGTATATACTCTATGTAAAATGTGAATCACTATGCATTAGATAGCACGATTTTTAGTATTTTTTTGACAAATATTTCGTGTTAGCTCACTTGTTTGTATAATATTTATGTAGGAATTGCCACGAAGTATATAAATATGTGTTGAATTGTACTAAGTTCACGCTTTAGTATATTATATCATATAGAGAAATCGCCTAAAATGTCTATTATTTAGATAATATTTATATATTATTTTTTTCAAGAAATTTAATTAGTGAAACAGATTTTATGAAAGGCAAACTTAAAGTTTTTTCTTGCATCCGAGTTGACGACTAGAAGCATCAGATTTCACCGCGCATTATTATATTTCCCATATATGATTCTGCGTAATACATAATTATATATATATATGGTTATCTGAATCAAAGAGATCGTCAAAGTAGTAAAACTATATTTTTTTTTTCTAATGAGAGGTTTATTTATTTTGATATTTTTGATAATAGTAGTGTATTGTGTTTACTTTATTCTTATTATTTAATTTTGAAAAGTCTCTATTATTATAAATGTGAGTTCACGTAGTTTTGATATTAATTTTATTTTTTCATAAATAAATATTTATGAGTTCTTAAGTTTTTTCTATTATCGTAAAAATATGAGTATTGTCTTTAAAATAATTATATAATACAATGTAAATTTATATTTTGTATTATAATATTAATTAGTTAAAATTATTAATTATAATTATATATTATTAATTTAATTTATAATTATTATATTTATATTATTCAATTTGTTACATTTATGTCTTGACTCAAGTGGAGTGTTTATTTCTATTCGACACATGTTTAGATGTGCGACTCTCATTATGTTAATATTATTTTTACTGTTACAGTTAGTATATGTGAGAGTTGTGTAGTGGTACACAAATTTCTACTCAGATAGTACCCTAATTTTCGTCGTGGTTGTTATTATTTTAATAATTCAAAACATTATATGGTCATTGCTCTAATATTCGATAATTGTTTCTTAATACCATTTATCGACAATTTATTGCATGCGTCGTGAACTTGTGCATTTATTCCTACTCAATCTTGATATCGAGAGGTACCTGGTTATTGTTTAAATCTATACTCGAGGATCCTAGTTATAATGCGCAGGGTATTTTAATTTATATTCGTACATGTCTTAAATGCTGCATTGGAGTTTTATATTTTTCACGACTTAGTTTTATAGTGTCTCATTGTTGTATTTATTTTGTACAATATGCTAATTGATCTGCGTGTAGTATATTTTATTTCACGATATCAGTTCTATGCGTCAGTGTATTTATTTTTTTACGTACTCATAGCCTTATGCGAGTCGTGGATGTATTGTGAGTTTATTTTCTATGATACATTATATCTATTGCGCAGTTAGTTATGTTATTCTTATTATATTAATCGATCTCATATAGTTATTTTATTAGACGTCTAAGTTAGTATTTGTATTTTTATCGACATAGATATTTATTTTCGAGTACTCATTATTAGTACATTATGTTCATATTGCTAACAGGTTGAATTTTAGTGTATTTCAACTGTGACAATTATGAGTGTCTGATGTTCAGCGCACTTGATTGTATTTGATATTTCACTAATAATCTATTAGTGTTATTGAGCGCTAAAGGTTGCATTTGATTTGTTTAGCTCACGTAACACGCATTATAAGTGTCAGTATGTCAGTCAGGTATGAGTTTAATGATATGTACGACTCACGCTCAGATAGTTTAAAGTTGCGCGATGAGTAGTAGTGTTTGCTTTATTTTATCGACTAGATCTATGCGCTAGTGTTATTATATTATTTTTTAACTTTTTACTGTAAAAATATCTTAATTATTTTTTATTATCTGTCATATGGTTTTAATTTTTTCTCAATCTCACATAGTTTAATTATTAGTTCAGTCAGTAGCTTTAGTTTTTTATTTCTAACATTAGATCTTATATGTGCAAGTAGGTTCTTATTTATTTTTTCTCGACATTAGTAATTCATTGCTGCAATGTAGGTTTTAGTTTTTATTCATGAATTATAGTCTTATTATTATTATTAGGTTATTAGTGTTTAATTATTATTATTACGAAACCATAGTTTAATATGAGATGTTCGTGACATATGCTATGCTTTATACTTTTTTATTTGAGATACTCAATTGGTATTCTAATTATTGATTCACGTTAGTGTATTTGATGTTTATTTATTTCGACATAGCTATTATTTAGTCGCGTTAGAATTTAGTTTTTTATTTTCGACATTAGTTACATTATGTCTGACTCAGTTTATATATTTTGTTTTTTTCATAATACACTATTAAACGTCTTAATTGTCAGTCAGTTTATTTGGAGTTTTTACTCTCATCGACATATTACTTATGCTCATGCTCATATGTTATGTTTATATATTATTAATATATCGAACTAATAGTCTATGCGCATGTTTATTTTTGAACACTATGTACTTTGAGAGTATGAGGGTGTTTTTGACTGAAATTAAGGTTTAAACTTAATTTATTCTAGGTTTTAATTTATTTTTATCGACATAAGTTCTAATTGCCAGAGTTGGTTTAATTTGTTATCTAGAGCATATAGTGTCAGGAAGGTGGGTGGGGGTTAAATATGCGGTCAGGAAGGTGAATGGATGTATTTTAGTTATGTTTTGAATCACATGTGTACTATAGTGTCGAGATTGTTTAGGGTTTTTCGTGTGTAACATTATGTCTAAATTTATTGCGACGGTGTTATTGTTTTTTATCTCTGACATTAATTATTTCATCATTATTAAAATGCAGCTAGAATTTTATTTGAGAGTTTATTTTTTATTTACTGACTATAAATTATTTTTATTAGCGCACAGTTTATTGGTGTTTATTTTCCGAGTGATCAATATGTCATTATTTAGCTCACTAGTATGTATTTTATTTTTTATCGATCATTATGTCTTAATTGTCGCATATTGAATTTAATTTTATTTTTCAACTATCTATGGTCATTTCCTATTCGGAGAATATCCATATAATGTGCTCGAAATTTAGCTGCTCAAGTAGTTTTTTAATTTTTTACGATCATAGTACTTTATAGTCGACATATTTCGTACTTAATCTCGAATTTATATATGGTTCTTTAACGCAGATTTTATTTTTCGACATAGTCTATGGCGCATGGTTTGACTTATATTTAATCATGGTCTATGCGACCAGTGTTTTGGTTTTTCGGACATAGTCATTGCGTGGTAGATTGTTTTATTTCGAAATTCAATTAAAGTACTATTTAGAGTTCGCAGAATTATTGTTTTATTCCTGAACATATGGATTTCATATTGCGGTCAGTTATTATTTGGTAATTTCACCCTTAACATATTAAGTTCTTAAATTAATGTGCATATGTGATTTTTTAATCTTCGATCTATAATATTCTATTTTCACATAGTGATCGGTATTTTCAACCGACTATAAGCTATTGTGACAGTTAGTTATATTTATTTTTTACGATCTCTTTAATTCTATGCAGCTGGTTGTATTTTTTAATTTTATCGTAATCTTTATGTGTCTTATATTGTGCATATGATGGTTATGTGTTTTTCGTACAATTATAGTGCATTAGTCACAAGTTGTATTGTAGTTGTATTTCACGTGAGTGACGATAGTCTAGTGCGCAGTTTTTGGATGTTTTCCAGTACATAAGGTTCTAATGTTAAGGTAGTGATGTGTTAATTTTGTCTGACAATATAAGTCTATGCGCGTGTTATTTATTTGTTTTTGTCAGACATAGTATCGTATATGGTTTAAGTCAGTGGTTTTTGTGTTTTTAGACATATTATTTCTTTGAGTCGCACTCTATCATTATATGTAGTATTTATCATAATTTATCTTTCTATAATTCTGTACTGCATATTCATTTTCTTTACTGATTATGTTCTATTTCTATCTATCTAATATAGTGTACATTCTAATTCTCTATATAAAGACTTAGATCTTGAGATTAAGAGGCTGCTGATATTTTCCATAGAACCTAATTGACTCTTACATAGTATCTTTCACTAGGATGAGAAATTAATATATTTCATTTAAGTGTATCCTCTAAGTCTAATAGTATTATTTCACTTCTTAAAAGATAATATACGATAAGGACAAAAAAGGGGACACTTAAGAAGAAAACTTACTCTCTGTTGTAAACTTTTCTATGAGGACATTCAAGAGAAGGTTGAGAATATGAAAAGACCTCCACCATTTCTTACGATCCAGTATTATTTAGTTTGGTAACTAAACTACTGTATTTTGAAAATGGTTGACCATACAGTTTCATATGAAAGTATGAATTTATAAGCTCAAGACATCATTCAATACTATTGAAAACTTATATATTATTGGGATGTGGCAGTGATAGAGTATAACGAGTAAAGGTTGAACGCAATAGTCAACGTATAAGTCAATGGATCGAAAGGATCATTAGTACACTGAGATACTATACCATAATGAGTAGTAGTTTAAAGGTTGGAGTAAAAGCGCTTGTCAACCTTGTTAAAAGCAGAGTAAGGTATTGGTTATGTATGGAATATTCAAGAAAGTCGTCTAGTTGAGCTCATTGCAGGTAAGTGTACAAAAACGCTCTAAGTAAGAGAAATTGAGGCTAGGGTGAGTGATCATTTATCCACTTACTGAGTCGAAATAGATTTCTGCAATTATGATAAGTTGTGGAGAATTTTTTCAAGTGGTGATTTAAAAGATCAAGCATTCTTTTTCTCGACTCTCTTTCTTATCCCCAATTTTCTAATAACGTAATTTCGAGAGCAAAGAAATTGAACCATCATCAAATCTTATTTCAAATAATTTATAAAATCAAATTTTATTGAAAGTGTGAGATTATTGCATCTTGAGAGGACATTGGAGTATGTTACTTGTCAAGGTATCTCAGCGAGTATGATAATTTAGATGTTATATGGTTCATTATTTATAACCAATTCTTTAAATGAGAATTAACATTCTCTATATATTAATGCATATATTACATTATTGACTCTATTTTACAATGTTGTAAGATATATTCTGGATCTTACCGTCTCTCTTGAACGGATAGAACGTTGGAATCTCTGATTTTATCGGATCTTTATTCTAATTTATTATAGGGTTAATATGGTCGTAATTGCATAATATCATTTGAAAGTGTGAATATCTATTTAAGGAACTATGTGAGTGTTTGATTCTTTATTTTCCAAGATAGGAATTTAACTTCGGATTTGTGACAATGTTAATAAGATCATATGTTATTGAGTTTGTGATATATAGCTTCCTAATTTTCTTTTTTGAATGAATATGTTTGAATGCTGTCTATCAATTGGACGTTCACAAGGAAAGAATATCCTTCCACAACCTTCATATCCAATGAATCCAATACACACAATTAACAATTTATTCTCAATTTATATAATTTTATTTAATATCATCATCATCAAATAATTCTTTTACTCTATTATTCACTCTTTAAACAAATTTGTCACTCTTCTTATCTTGTATCTTTTATCTCTACGTTCTTTTACTTTTATGTTTCATAAAGGAGAAACTAGTAAAATTTGAGTGTAAAATTATTATTATTATTATTAAATGTTTTATCTCTGTTCTAGTACCATCTGAACAGTAGTCAACTTTTTACAATAACTCATCTAAAAAGGATTGATAATGTTTGAATAAAAATATGAACTATTATTTCATCTCAGTCTTATCGTACCATATAATATATCATAGCATACTTCTGTAAATTAAGAATGATAATTATTTTGTGCAGTGGTAAGGCATATTCTCTCCTTTCAGATGCACAACGTTTTTGAATCTCCTAATGGCCCTAATAGGGACAGATGTTTGTTGTGCTTAAGCTGTGCAGCAAACTGTTCAGTTGAGAGACTATGGTGGAATTAAGTTGTACAGCTAAAAACACTTTCATAATCCTTTAAGTGTATTATCCCTTTAGCTTAAATATATTGTCAATGAGTAGTTATAAAGCATCTATCTCAAGTCTTCATTTGTATCCTCATTAACGAAAATTTCATACTCCAAACATATCGGAACTATACTATATCGAGAAAAATGATTAGTTACCGAGTGAGATGAAGAAGTATATCTTTGGTATTTAGCAACCACTTGTGTAATTATATATCTGAGACAGTTCTATTATACTCTTATCTGCAAAGGAAATACCACATATTATTCCATCCATATTACAGTTAAGACACAAGATAATTATTGATCTTGATGTCTGATTCGTTTATTTCATTATATAATCGTAATTTTAGGTAATCTAATAAAGCGAATACAGAAGTTGAAGAAGTTAAAATTATGTTTCAAAGGTATTAAATTCGACCTATCAATTGTGATGCTCAATAATTACTCCACCAATGATTGACAATCCCATCAAACTTACATGCGGAGTAGCAGCGATATTTTCCTCTTATTTAACTTAATTTATTGGGTATCTCTAACTGTTGTTATGTGATTCAATTTTATATTTCAATTTTACTCTGTTTTTAACTTAGTAGATTCCGTTCCATAGCTTTTTATACTCTTATTCTCTACTTTATCTAGTTTAATTAGAACTAACACTATGTTTATTTGTAGCTTTATAGCCTTTATAGATTCTAACTCTAAATAGCTTTTTAGGCTCGGACTCTATAGCTTTTTATATTCTTACTCTATAGCTTTTTTTTGACTTTAGCTATATAGCTTTTTAGACTCCGATTTATATAACTTTTTAGAGCTTCTGACTCCTGTAGCGTTTAGATTATATATTGTTATTGGAAAGTTATTATTATTAAAGTGCTTACTTTTACAATCTATTATTATTATTATTATTTATTGTTTGTAAAGTCTGTGTTAGCGATATTCTTGTTGCTTTGGTCTTTTTTACTCTCTACTCTTCCACATCAAAAAAAAGTCTTTACTGTAATACAGAATAGCAGTCTGTAACTCATTATCAGTAGTAACATGATGAAGTAGAATGAATTCATAGACTTAAAATGTCTATGTCTCTTCATGCCGCACTTAATCCAATATTATTGTCATACTATGCTCTCAATAACCCTCGTTAAACTATCAATAAATCCTAGTAAATCCCTACATCCTTTCCTACCTATACTCTAGATGTCATCTGATCTATTTATCCTCAGAATATTATAAAATGGAATCTATGAGAACTTGAGGTCTGGATGCTCAATCTGATTACAGTCTGATATCTTGGGAAAATTTCAAAGGAAAGAAAAATAATTATTGGATACTTATAACTAAATCCCAATTTAAACTTAAATAATTATCACAACTCATCCATTCATAATTTATCGTGGGTGGTAAAGATCCAACAATCGAAAATCCTATGAGAAATTCAGATTTTTTGACTGCAATAGCATTAGTTCCTATACTATATCACGAACTCAGAAATTTGTATGTCTTTAAGTACAAAGGACACTAAAAACAGAGGTCAGAATCGTCTCAACAATCAGGGACCGACTAATGCAACCAGTAGATCATCATATGTTAAGAGAACAGCTGAAAAACGGCCATAATTGAAATCAATCAAAAGTATTCTCCGAAGGACTTCCACAATAAATTGTATGGGTCTTCCACGCCACAGGCCTGTCAGTACACCAGAATGGCTGATCAGGTATCAACTAAGATTAGACCTGTATTCAATTAATTGCAGTCTTCGTACAAAAGGAGCTCCTTACCGCTTATAATCAAGCCTTGTTAAACGTATAAATAACTAACCTGATTCACGAGTATAGATTTGTTGGTTACCCACTTCATCAGTACTTCTTTCTAAGTCTTTTCGAACCAATATATAGTAATGAAGTTGGTTTTTGTGCGGAGACATTATCTATGAAGTACTTTTACTTATAACAGAATATTCTTATATGTGTAAAATATAGTGAACACGATTAACAAGGTTTTGTTTCTCTTACTGGGAAAAAGAATGGAAGGGCTGTTTCTTAAATGCGGTACGCGAAATGACATTCTCACATAAATTCGGAATTTGCTGTTATTCTCTACTCATTTTATTGGGAGCTGTTTATATATTAAGACCAGAAAATTTAGGACCACATCTTCAGGAGAGAGGTCTCAATTCTCTTCACAATGGATATTAGATCATCTATCGTTTTTATAGATAAATAATCTTTATGTATGAATATGTTTCTAATTTACTACTTCACCGCTAAACATACACGAGTATATTTTCTAAATTGAGAAACTATTATAATCTATATATTACAAATTCAGTTCAAATAGAATGAAAGTGTAAGTGTAATTGATATCACTTGTGTTTCTTTGGAACACTATATAACTTCATTAAATCTTAAGGTTCAAATTATTAAATACAGGAAACATGTTTTTCTTTACCCATTAAATGTCGAAGTAGGAAAAAGTTATATCTAGGATTACCTTTTACCTCTTCCATGGTAATCAGAAACCTATTATTATTATTACTTATTAAGACTTTGAGTCAGACATTTGTAGTTTATTAATCTAGTTCAGTTTCAAATAAAGAGTATATCTGTCTACCTTTCAAATTTAATAAATATCTTTAGTGTAATTAATCTTGCATTGTTTCTATCCTGTCACTCATTTGGAGAGATGTTGAGACTTTTTGATTGAGACTATAATATATGGGTAAACAAGAATCGAGAATGGGAATTAGCCCACTAACTCTAATCGAGGAGTTAGGAGAATGAAAAGAATTTGGGAAAAATTAAGAGGAGCCCGGGAATCATCGACTCTCTTAAGAGTTTATTCGTTCAACAACATCGTTTTTGTATTTGATACGCCATCATCGTGACGTTAATAACGAGCTTATATACACTATTTCAGTGCTAGTCAAAGAGCTATTGGATAAGCGTGCGTTAGCATATCACACTCCAGAACAAGGTCCTATGCGTTAATGTGGGACCAAATCTAAGTAGCTCCTCCTCAAAGGGAAAAATACCTCGCTTTCTCTTGTTTAGAAAGGCTATGGTTAGTCCACACATCTTATTATCTGGCGCTTGAACTATCTCCTTCCGCAGATCGTGCTAGCCTACAAGAGGTGAATTTAGTAAGGTCAACGTCTTCTCTGACTCCCAATCGTTCTTGCATGGGTAGCTGGAGGAGATAGCAGCGACATAAACAATATTTTTCGTTCCAAACAATCGTATACAGGACATTAACAGCTAGTATGGTTTCCATCTATGAGAAACGATGAGATTTACATAACGGATCGTAGTAACTACGTTCAAAAAGATGAAAACCTCTGACCAGACCCTCTAATATACAACTCGTGGTTTTCCTGTCGCGAATTCATGAAGAAGCTCGAACTATGGAAGAAAGGACCAGCTTGGCTTTAACACGACAAAGTGTATTGGCCTAGTTATCAGCACACACAAAGAGAGTGGTCACGAAGGGCTTTCAACTAACCTTCGACAGTCATTCAATGCCCCCCACCTACCTCCTTAATTATTGGATCATGACCAAGTATTCTCTCCTCTTTCACTTTTGTTAAGAGTAGGTGCTTTATTCTACAAAATTTCGGCCACATCTCCACTGCGATCCTACTGAAAAATGATAGTGTAAAGTCTCTAGTACTTTTCCATCGCTCACAAGACTTATGCAACAAGAATTTTCCTGCCGAACTTCGTTTTTTGAGAGAGATTCAATCGGGATCAACTTCTTCAAAACCACCTGATTTAGGTTTCTCGCCTGAACTTCTTTTTGGACAATTTGGGTCTTATAAGAAGTAAAGGACGGTTGTCTCGCACTAACTACTATAGTTTCGAGATAGTCAATCCGGTAGTCCTTGGCAAGTTCCATCATCTTACCACCCTGATTGTCAGAGATGCACATGTTCTTGTAAACATCTTGGCATTCAAGGCTACTTTGACCTCATTCGTTAAAGGGCTACTGATAACTTTCAGCTCGTCATAACATAAGAAGGTTTTTATCGGAATGTGGTGATTGGTACAAAGTTCAACGAGCTTTTCCTTACTTCTTACCGAAGTTTCCTAATTTTCACAAAGCGCAAGTCAAATTTCTATCGATGGTCCTTTCTTCAAAATGTTGCGTTGGATTTTACTAACATGTTTTTCATTAAAATTAAAGGGTCCACCAAACCTCAAAAATGTATATTCTTCTTTACACCTGCCTCAACTAATTTCGGTAGTGTCTAATATTTGGATCCTTATATCAGAGATATGTCTGCCCTAGAGCATTCGTATTCAATCGTTCCAACGCATTTAGTTTGGCTAAGGTTTTGAGTCTCTGAATATTTTTATAATAGCACAATGTCCCCATCTTGCTTAAATAAGGTGCGGATGCTTCTCTACGAGCAAGTTCATGTGTATGCAGAGTGGGATTTCCGAATTTTTTGGTTTTGGCGTAACAATCTACTATTAATACACTCATCGCAATTCCTATGCAAGCCCTTAGGATGGTGAGTTATGTGGGATATACTCATTTCGGAATAACTTGGGTTAAATAATTGTAACTCTATAGTACATGGTTGACGTAAAAAATTTGGAATATTTCGAATGTGCACAACAGCAATTGGCAGAACATTGCTAAATGCACTAATCAAATCAATCTCGAGGCCATTATAACATATACTTTTTCGGCAAACTACACTCGATCTCTACTACGTGCCTCTCACTCCTAACTGTTTTTTAAAAACCGTTAGCTATAACTAATTCAAGTATCGTATTAAACGAGCCCATTCCTAACGAGATTCCCCTTCAAGAGAAGAACTAATTCAACTCCTTTAACGATCTAGTTAAGACCTAGTAAATATTGACGAAAGAGTTCCGAACTTACGGTGGTATACCATGATATTTATCAGTTTGAGAGAAGATTGGGAAAGACCTCTATCAACTCCTCATGGAAAATAGGGAGTGAAAGTAGGAGACATCGATACTTATTAAATAGGGTCCGGTCAAAAAGAGCGAAACCATATTTGGCAAAATGGGCATTGATTCAATACTGCTTATTGTATAATGGAGATGATAATAAGGTTCGTTCAGATCCAGGTATGAACTCCTAGAGAGGTTCAAATGAATGTATTTACCCTCATAAAGCATTTTTCCCCTTTAGAGCTATCATTACACATCCAGCTCGGAAATCAAGTCAAATCTACAAGGAAATAGTTCTGCTATCAAATCAAATGCGCTGCACTTACTACCATCATTCAGCAAGTAACAAATTGCCTGCCCCTCACACGAAAAAAATTATAGATACTACGGCCCCGCGGTTGCAAATTCATTGCGTCCCAGAAGGGAAGCAGCTATTAGTGCACGCTTCGATACATTATTTGATATCGGGTAATGAATCGGACATACGTATCTCACGAGAGATTCTGATATCACAATCAATAAATTCTCTTATTTTTTTTTTTTTTTTTTTTTTTTTTTTTTTTTTTTTTTTTTTTTTTAAATGACACGAAATATCGTTCGAAATCCAGTGTCATCGCCACACCGCCCAGTGTATTAATATCTGGACTATGCGAATTAAAATATTTTTCGGTAATGAGAAGTTTGCGTATTTCAATATGCTATTTTGTCTGCAAATATTCTCGATTATTGCATTATCAAATTATTAACAATCTTTGCCAAACTATATTATTCTTCATGTGAACAGTAGTTATTAAATAGGTAAAAATTGTAAATATTGGAATCATTGAAAACACGGACTGCACTTTTAAGAGACTTAAAATATAGCTGGTAGTTGATGTGACTGCGAATTATTATTCAAACATCAAAGCTTTTCTTCGTTTGAAAACCTCCGTGCTGTTAAGTCGCTAAATTGAATCGTCCTGTAAAAAAGTTTATAAATTTCTGTCGTTCGATAAGAAAGTAGGATGCTTTATTAAAATACTGAACGTCCCTTCCTACTTTTGGAGTTAAAGGTGTTAAGTCACTAAAACAGATGATAAAATCGTATAAATCACTAAGGATGCGTCTATAAACAAACACCGTGAGATTACATAGTCAACTTCATTCATCAGTCGTCACAATATGAGGTTATACTGCGACTTTTTAACTTTTCATTAAACATAACGCTATTCCACTCAATTACAATAACTCACACGTCAAGAATATTTATAAATACAACGTATAACACTCTATTACGATAATTAAATAGATCAAAAAACATGACTATCGCACAGATAAGTAATTATTTCAACTACGACCCTAACTAACATACACGACACAAGACCACAGCGCCGGTGGTATTATAAAATGAATTACATCACGTCTAACTAACATCTTATTATACATATTCTGCGACTAATTTGAGGAGAGAAAACGATAATCACATTAGATCTATCATCTATCAAAAGTAGCATAATCTATTGAGTCTCACGTTCCTACTCATCTATAATATATATACGGCTTGAAATCTACTAGATATTTAAATTATGTCGGAATAAACACATGACACTCTCTATCCACACTTCACAGTATAATTCACCACTCCAGAGAGTCCAGTAAGAATTTATTGAATTATACAGCTTCGAACATCAATAATACTAGTATGCGCATATTCACCGCCTAATACACTTAAACACACAGGGTTGTATCTGTAATATTCCTACTTGCATATGATACAATATAGAATATAATAGATTATAATATATATTATAATTATAGTAGCATACATATATATATATTTATATATATATAGTATATATATATATATATATATATATATATATAATATATATATATATACTATATATAAATACTAGAGAGAGAGAGAGAGAGTAGAGAGAGAGTAGAGATGAAGAAGAAGAGAGAGAGAGAGAGAGAGGGTTCAGTATTAAGCCGTAATACTGTAATCTTACCTAGCAAACGCTCAACATTGCAGATGAATGCAAATAAATCTGTCTAACACCTGCGGAGATGCAAATAACAGTATTTAGTGAATAATAAAAACAATATCGTACATCCTAAACGTTAGATTATTTATAGTTTTTATTTGTTTTATTATATTAGTATCGATGTTCTAATTTTATTTGTAAACTTTCTCAACTGAAAGTTTCCCCTAATTCCAAAATGATTCATATTTTAGCAATAAAGTCCATGGCATTTTTTATATGTTGCGTACCTAATCGTGGAGGATATATTATATATATATATATATATATTTATATGATTGATAATAATTGAGTATAATATATAAATATATAATATATATATATATATAACATATATATATTATAATTTAACACGAGATTTTCTGTTGAAGCCATGGCATCACCCAAAAATAAATTATCCATTAAATTATAATAATATATATATAAAATAGGAACTTACATTTATAAGTGGTTGACTCCTGGAACGAAAATTAATAAAATTAGGGTCTAATTTAGGTTTATGGTTTGGTTAGGTTAGGTTGGGGTTAGGTTAGGTTAGAATTAGGTTAGGTTACCCACAAAAAATTTAAATGCTATTTTACCTCTAAAAATTTATTAAATATACGAAACATTAATTTAATTGATTTTTTCAGCATCCTGGAGTCAACAATTATAACAATAGCCAATATATATATATATATTAATATAAAAATATACTTAATAATATAACTATATATATATATTATATATATATAATGTATAATAGTACCTAATATATACTTTACTATAGTGAGTATATATAATACTATATATCATATATATATATATTCTGGATATAATCTACACTCGCCTATCAAAATTATAATCGCATTATAGTAAATATAACGATATAAAGAACTACGAGATATCGACTATCTTTCTTGGCGATAATATCGAAAGGCGATATATATTTTTTTTAATATCGATATAATCGAATTTAATCGATATTTAGGTAATATATTCGGCAATCACTAGATAAGAAAGAGCAGATATGAAGAAACAAAGTAGGGTTTCACCGTCAGAGCAAATTAAGTAGTAACCTTTTGTATCCTCCTTACAGTGATTTAAAGAAAACTTTACAGAAGAGATTGACACTCTAGAAGAAAGAGATGATGGGATTCGACAAAGTAGTAACTGGCTCAAGATTCGAAGAGGTATAAAAGCCACAAAGGTTAAAGAAATTAATGAAGTAAAGAGACCAAGTGAATAGAACGCAGCAAGACACAACTTGGCACCGGTAAATATTCTGAACGCTCTGTCTAAGCACCACCTACTAATATTATATAGATTATGAAGGCAGTCAAACTCTATAAGAAAAGCTCTGAGATGACAAGGGCGCGGAGATGAGGTTGAGATGTCTGGGTTTAAATCATATATTTGAAAAATGACCCTCTAAGAACTGTCCGTGGAGTATCATTATAATATAATATGTCATATAATATGACATATATAATATATATCAAACTATCACATAAACTAATATAATACAAAAATATTACATATATATAAATATTAGAAATAATACCTATATATCTATTAAATATATTATATCATTATTTTATATTTATTATAAGGTACTTTTATTATAAAATAATTATTCCTTATAATTTTTTTTATATTTCCTCCGACATAATCTATTATACTTATATATATTTATATATATATAATATATATAATAATCAGTGCCGTTTTAAGACTTTCGGGGGCCCTGAGGCAGACTTCATTCACGGGTCCTTGAAACTAATATTTTCAAAATATTATCCTATTTATTTTTACAATTTAATAATCATCCAGACATCCTAGAATCTATAATAATGGCATACATCCTCCAACACCATTATTATTCCGAGCTTCTAGTCGCTATGAGTATATAAAGTGATAAAGTAGCATTCTAATCCCCACACTTTATGACTTTATTAAGTCTTATACTTTAAATACAATCGACCAAGTCAACAAAGTCCTCTATTATCTCAAATTTTTTAAGGATTTATCTTATTTGGACGATTCTCTACTATAATTAATTCTCTTATCTCAGTGACCCACCTCCTCTATTATCTTGCTACTCACTCTTGCAACCATATACTTATTTCTAGCATTATTGATTTTCTCCCTCTATGACCTAGACTACATAAATGAAGAGTTAGAATATTATACAAGTATTAATTAATTACTAAGTTTGGTGCCAATATAATCCTACATTGGCAGTAAAAATAATAAATTAGATTAAAATGTAAAAAAATGTCTCAAAAATAAGAGTCAAATGTATCAGTTTTTAGCTGGACTGTAGTTATTCCTGAGCTATGGTTGGGAAAAATATCGTTTTTATCAATTCGTGTTTTTTTACGTAATTTTTTTCATAATATCTTTTTTACATTTTTTTCATTAAAAATTGTTAATTTTTATTAAAAAATATATTAAAGAAGGTTATCTAATTATGATAATTTTCACACTTGAGTATTCATTTATACCAAATAACATAAAATCCAACAACATAAATATTTCATTATGCTTCCGTTCTCTTATGGAAGAACTTATCTCATTTTCCTTTATATTTTTTATCAATATTGTTTTTTTGTTAGCAATATTTTATTTACTATAGTTTGTAGCCTGCAGACTGCTGTTGTAGGCTTTTTTATTTACTAATTTAACTGTATTTTACGTTTGGATCATATAGTTCATATTTATTAAAAATTTACTTTTTTAATATTAATGATTTAATATTATATTTATAAACATATGAGTCTGAATGACAAAAACTCTAAAAAATGATTAATTGAAATAATAAAAATAGTTTTGAAAATTAAAATTATTACGCATAAGATTTTGAAATGAAGGAGGAAGTAGTGAATTATAAATATATAATATTTTGGGCTTTGGAAAATATCAATTCTTATTTTGAATTCACTTAAGCCTATAGATCTCAATTATTACTCTATTATTTATCATAATGTAATTCATCCAATCAACACTTTATATCTGAAGTCTGATATCTTATGTAACTACTAATTATAATGATTGTACTTATTCTGTCAATATAATTGAATTTATTTAATCTAACCTTTATTCATTTTGTTAATAGGGCTCTCTACTCAAATATGTCGATATGAAAAAGTCGAACGATTGTAAATTTTTGATAGACCTACACTAAAATCTGATATATCATCAGTCATTATTATAGATCAAACTAGTTGAGTAAGAAATGATGATACAGAGATAGTAAAGCGTCACGAACGGAGAGATGATGATGTCAAGAGTAAATATACTTATAAAAAAGTAAACACCCATTAGCTACCAGCATATAATATGCATAATCATTCATCTATACTACTTCTCTCAGCAGAGAGATTATTAAAAAATATTGTCATCTAGCTTCTTCATCGAGTTATAAGGGGATTACAATTAAATACTGTTTTTCGCAAAAGGTCCAATACACAACAAAAGTTAATGATCTCGATAATATGCAGTGATAGACATTGTTGCACAACCTTTGTATTCCTTAGAGAGGATAACTCTAATGACCTACAGACACTAATTATTGTCACGTAACGTGGGCAATGGTTCTCCCTAATATCTAGATATAAGTATAATAGATATGATAATCAAATATATGGTTACTGATGCTGGAAACAGAGTAAGAAGATTGAACGCCACTATATACATCAAAATACTTTGTCAGTAATCGAAGTCGCATATTTGAGAGATCAGAGAAATATTTACACAATATTTGGTAATCACTCTTCGACACAAACGAGGCATTTTATGAGAAGACACAGAAAACATCAGGTGTGCTTCAACTTGTAGGATCAAAATTTTTCGATATCACGGAAACTATTACACGAAAGTGTCATGAGTTGAATTTTCTTGAAAGATTTTATAATATAATTGTTCAATACTTGTTTTTTTCCACAAACTTATATTGAAAAAAACCGAAAAAACAACCAAATTCTTGTAATAACTAATCTCGAGATTTCTTTGCTATTTCAGGCATTTTTCATGAAAATCGTTTTTTCGGAACATACTGAGCTCCTGCTCGCGTCTCTAAGCTATATAACTCTGCGCACGGACATTCTTCACCGCAGAAAACGAAAAATTGACCCCTTTGTGGGAACGGAGGCCTATGAAGTGAGATATTAGAGTCGGAACATTGTACTTTTCTGTTAATGAGTTCCATAATATTATATAAAACGAAACCTTGACATCCCTTCTGAAGAAGTGGTAATATGAGATTATTTTGTGTCTAAACACGTGCAGCATAGAAGAGGATCAAGAAGTTGAAAAAGTATTTTTGTCTTGGTTGGAGGTCGATGTATTAATTTATTGTAAGAAATTATATTTGTGGAGTATTGGATCACTCGACTTGTTCGAAAGCTGTAATATTGAATAACATAAGTGCGGTATAGCTATATAGAGACTTATTGAGATATTTAGATAATATATATATCATTTTCCATATAGATGAGATAATATTAATTTAATTTGATAACTACTGAGATATCATTCACAAGTTCTATGGTCATCATCTAGAGAAGGAGTATGAGCATAGATTTCCATCCTGCCACAATCTGATTTCCTATTCATATTTCTTGTATGTTCTGAGCTCTTATATAATCTATTTATTCACACTTTGTTATTATTTATCCGAGGTACTACGAGACGTTTGGAATTTTGGCTCAAAAGAAATAGTTTGAAGAACCCAAAAATGTTTGTTGCTATAACATACTTTAGTGCCGAAAGGACACAATTTTTCGAGCTTTCGCAAGCTATGGACGACCCGATTTTCGCAGCCTCTCCTCGGACGCACTATGAGAATACGTGGAATTACAGACTCAATTGACATATTAAGTCGGAATATGTGTCGCTGAGAGTATGTCTTACTTAGTTTTCGAGAGAGCAGCGTCGAGATAATATATTATTTGTATGGCACACTCCGACATATTCGCAGCTAGACATACATTTACATTACGCACATGATGCTCACTTTGTGGTTGTCTCAAGTCCTCGATGGGTATGAATTTTGTAAACGATCATGCGCAGAAATTAAGTAGTGTCGGTATCGTATCTTACAATTTTGACTTAATATTAGATCACAGACGAGAAAAGAATCTATTCGTGCAGAGTACCGAGAGAGCGACTCAAACATCTGAGAGGAATAGTCCGACGCTCTTCACCATTTGGGAACAGAAAACAACTGGGTAGTAAAAGCATAGACGAGCAGTATTTGAAGTTAGCTAAGGCCGTCTGACTATCTTGAAATGGACTATTGGCGCGATATTCCTAAGGCGAATTGTTTCCTGTATATAAAATGTACTGGGATCGAGATGTTGCCATTTCGTGTGATCCTATAGCGGGCGCCCGTCGGACCGTCGGCTCGCGTGAATGCCGCACCGGCTCGTGGCACGGTCTCGCGCGAGCAGAGCTGCGGACCACGCACGTTCGGGCCTTTTCCCGCTTCCGTGCGGGAGCACCCAGAGGTTTAGACTCCGGACACTCCGCTGCTCAGTTGGCTTCTCTGCCTCTCGCTCGCTCCCGTCTCCTGGTTACTACAGAAACGATTGTGTCTCTATATATTATATATATGGGAGATTTATTTGGTCATCTCAAAGTGAAATGCTTAAGTGAATATTGATACTTTTAAAAATTCACCTTTGCGCAAATATGGATGAAGAAATAAGGGAGAACAGTGTCAAGTCATATGTCAATGTAGTTGTTAGCGAAATATTTGTGAGCGTATCTCTTATTTATTGGTTGCTTAACATGGCATAAAAAAATTAAAATATATAATTAAATATATAGATAGATTGAATAAATCAAATAAATTTAGGTATAATGTGATAGGTGTATTCATATTAAAAGCGAGTAGTATTTTTCATGCGGAATCATATGAGTTATAAAGTATTTTTTATTTATTATTGCATATACTCTCCTAGTTGATTGTTATATAACTTATATTTATATAAGCTTATGATATCATTATTCGAGATACGTATATCTAAATTAGAATATCTTAGTAATCATTGTTGACAGAGTCTTTGTAGTTTTTATTTACTTTTCTCCAATTGTAAAGATACACACTTCGAAACATATATTATTTTTAGTGATTATTAATATTTCTTGTCAATTTTGATATGATTAAAGTCGATTTGATACATATGACTATTGTCGCGGGAGTGTAAGGAATCATTATGGAATAAATACGTCAAAAAATATGTCTGGTGCCTATGGCGGTACTTGCATTATTGGATCTAAAATCACTGTCGATCTTATTATTTACTAAATTAGCATATTTTATTTTCTCAGTGTCTATTGTCATATATTATTGGTGTGGGTCTCAAATATTGTGTGTAATTTCAGATGTATGAAGCGTAATGAATTACTTTCGAATTATATTGAAAACTTTTGCTGAATTTTATTTTTTATTGTTTTATCACTTAACCTCATTTTGGTGGAGAATTAATTAAGTCTGAAAAGATAGGCACAGTTTAACAATTATATGCTCAGCTCTTCCCATAATGAAGGCACGTCCGAACGTAGCTAAGATGTCTGCACATGAGCACTAATGATTATGGTCGAGATGGTAGGTAGGTGAAGTCTATAGATATTCGATCTGATTAGGTGCTCTGAAAATATGGTGTAAGAGTGTTATACATTTCCTTGATCGAAGGAACATTATACATAAAGACTAAAGATACTCTAACAAATAGAATAGTAGCATACAGTCGAGCCAGCTTCAATGCTCAACAAAGGCGTGTCTTGTGGACGAGAGTGTTTCTAGAAATTAATGAGGTGATACTTAGATAATTATTGAAAGTTCATTTATTTGAGATTTGTGAGTGTATAAACCTCGAACAGAACTCATTACTCGGAAATTTGCATAAGTAGCTACATATTATATAAATTTTATATTATAGCATTATTCCGGAAATAATTTCTCTTATAGAATCAATTGTTGATACAACGAATGTCAGAACTGGCGAGAATTTTTTGAAGAATTGTTTTCAAACCAATAGAAACGTAGTAAAATGGTTACATTATACTCGGTTCCATACCATGCTAATTTAATTATATCTCTCCGGAAATAGTATTCTCAAGTTTACCATTTTATAGTCATATTGTTTTAATCTTTGTGTATTAAATATATAATTTATATCGATTATATAATTATCGTATATAAAGCAATATATGTGTGCTCCTTTTCTCACTTTAACCGTTAATTATTATGAATTTACATTTAGATGATTAATATTTTGAGTGTATAAAATAAATATAATAAGCACCTAATCGTATATACTAGAGTTATAAACTATCTTGCTAGTGATTTCTATTCAGCGCTAACTGACTTTCGATACTGTAAGCATTGAGAGTGTACGGTAATAGTATAGAGTAATGGACCTTAAGAGAATCAAACTAAGAAGATATCATGTGGTTAGTAATTTTTCCGCTTATTCATATTAGTAGTAACCAATCTGCTCTTAATATAGATTATCAAATTTAAGTCTTCAGACTATTTATAAGTATTGACTCGCTCAAAATATTGAGTATATTTACAATCGCAGATATACTTAAGATAATTATTAGAATATATTACATTTCGCATTAAGACAGTCAACAGACACTTTATATATATAGAGTGCCTATTTTAAGTTTGCTAACTCTGTTAAATGTTTTTTAAGGAATTAGTTAAAAAAGACTACTAATATAACATACAAGCACTGAGAGATATTAGCTGATATAAAAAATATAATTGGAAAAAGTTTTTAAAGAGAAATTAAGCACGAGAGTGAAGTGTACATATAGTGAGCAGATACATGGATTATTATGTAGATATATATTGATATTGACAGTGATCTAGTGCTATTATTCTTCGCCTATATCGAGCCATACACAGAGTGATCACAGATCATCATATATAAAATTATGATTATACAATATTAGAGATCCTCTCTATTGTGTATTGATGTTTTTCATATTTTATCAAGAATATTATCGACAGATGAAAGTTAATCTTTACGACATAATCATCACTCATTGCCATTACTTTTGTATTTATATCTCTTTTGAGGACAATGCTGCAGAGTATGTGAGCTTTTTGAGACATAATGTGAAACATTGTACAATAAATCATCTGAGTCAATTATTTATATAGTGTTCGGTGAGTTTTTTCTTATCCCATATCTCTTCAGAATTTTTATTAGTGATAGCATCATTTTCAGGGCGATAGCTCTCAGCGAATAAAGGAATGTAGCCTTATATAGGTGATAGAATAAATCATAATATTACTTAGTATTATATGGATAAATATAAGTGTTGTGTGTACTGTTAAAGTTAGAGAGAAACCAAGGAGTGAGTTATGTAGGGCACAACATCTCTTGAAAAGTACTTATATAATAATATTATATATTTTGAAAAGAGTAATAATATATATATATATATAATATATATATATATATTATAAAGCTCAATACTATACATTAGGATGATCACAAACCTATATATACTAAAATACTATACAATTATATCATATAGTATTCTCTAACAACAATCATAATTAAAATATTTAAGTATAAACGTATCAGTTTTTATATAGTTTATCAATTACGTTTTAATATATCTGTGAGTTTGGGTATTATTCCAATAATTTGTAGTAAACTATAAAGACACGTACTAATAAATTAATATTCATTTATGGCAGAAAATAATTAGTCTTAATATTTTTTTTTACTAGTGTAATAGCTTATTTTATATATGAAGTAGTGTAAATTATTAAAAAATTATAAACAAATGTAATGAAGAGGGACTATACAACAAATTAAACTACAAGGAGAATTGTATGACATATATTAAAACATCTGATGCAGATGATATAGAGACAAATAAATATGAGTGAAGAGAATTCTATGTTCAGTTGTTAAATCCTGGTATGATTTTTTCTTTTCTTCTCCTCTCTCACGTGAATTTTATACGATGCCTCTCCTTGCTATCAGGATATATATGGCACTTTATAATAATATACTAGGTCACAAAAATAATAATACTTTAATATCTCATTAATATTAAATATATATATTATATTATATATATATAATATATTATATATATATATATATATATTAATAATAATATATATATATATATATATATATATATATATATATATATATATATATTATATATATTATATACCAACATTTAATTATATATATATATAATAATTATATATATATATAATATATATTATATATAATATATATACTTATATTTTATCAATAATATATAATATTATTTCCACATATATGTATGTATTAAAAATGTAAAAACATTTTTTTACTTATATGGGTTTTTGTATATTATAAATATATATTATATATATATATAATATTATATATATTAAATATATCATAATATTAATAATATATATTATATATATATATATAGGAGTATATCTCACAATGCAATATCACTTCTAATATTTAGAGAGTATATATATATATATATAATTATTATTAATAAAAAAAATAAAAACAAAAAAAAAATAGTTATTATAAACATACGATATACTATATATATATATATATGGATTTATGTCTGAAGCAGTATATATATAGTTGAAACTTATATATGTAAAAACTAGTAATACTTAGTATACGAGATAATCTATTTCATTTATTTTTGGAGAGGAGTATACGAGATCGGACTTAATAAGTTAGATTATAAATAAGCCTCCAGTTAAAAGCATTGTATCTTAATATATCTGGCAGATATGTCACTGTCATCTTGTCGATAGGGAGTTTTACACGAGAGCGCGAAAAGCTTAGAGAGACGTCTTGAGGAATCAAATGATTGGTTTTTCAATATGTTTCCGGAGGCTACTTCAGGTGATGTGACATTAATATTTGCAGGTGCGCGCTCTAACGAAAAATGTCTTCTCAGTTCAATGATATTGCTCTCAGACAATAACTGAGAGTAACCAAAATTATTCAAATCTACTGATCTTTGTTCTTAGCCTTAAGACCTTCAGAGAACAAATTATATAATATATATTATAGTATATTTAGATATATATATAGTATATATTATATATATAGTAATGCGCATTATATAGTCGGCGATATATATCAATACACTTGACTTTTTTAGGTCAGGTATATATATATACTGTATCATCTGTAACCCATAGAGCACTACTATATATATATACCCTGTAAAATAATGAATCTACCTACTGAGGGTGCCGCGAAGAATTTCTATGAGTGCAGCTACTGCGTGCACGATGAACCTGAGGAAGAGAGTGAAAAACACCACTCGTCGTCGCTAGTATGTAGAAAAGAATTCTTTCTAAGTATATGTAATTAATTTTTGAAGTAATTTTTGAACGTATTTTGTTTGATTCAAAAGCAAAAAGAAAAATGAATTAATTTGACAGAAATG
Source organism: Trachelipus rathkii (assembly GCA_015478945.1). Lineage (NCBI taxonomy): Eukaryota > Metazoa > Arthropoda > Malacostraca > Isopoda > Trachelipodidae > Trachelipus > Trachelipus rathkii. The sequence goes on from JABUQX010058772.1 coordinate 48,566, forward strand.
GAACATAATTCCTTCTTTGATTGGAGAAATATAGAGTATTAAGAATTAAATTGAAAGTTAAGAAAAAATGGAAATAGTAAAAAACATTTTCTACCTTACTCCGCACTACTTGTCTCGCGGCGTGTAACGGCGTCAAGTGGAGAGTAGTTCGTCAAATCGAACCTCATAGTTTAAGATTATATTGTCAGCACTAGTAGCAATGCTTATATTATATACCTGTATAATATATATACTATATATATTATGATTATATATTATTATTATAGTAGCGACGTATATACTGTATATATTAGTTATGAAAACACCATCCCAATTCATATATATACACCTATTGAGCGAGTATAATATATGTTTTTTATATATTATTGCGTAGTACCTTATATTTATAATTATTATGAGAGTACATAATATTTGTACTGCAACAAGAGCATTATTATTATACTGTGGCCTCACATATATCTGTATATCAGTATCGAGCGAGTTATACTATATTATATAGAATCATTTGGTCCGGTTGCTCCTGTATATATATACTATATTATTATATAATATATAACACAATGTAAACAATAGCTAATACCCTATGAAGTAAATAATTAAGCCTAGTATGGTATATGACTCATTCCTATAATAGCAATTTAGATGTTAATATTGCGGAGGTAATCGCGAATTATATAAAGTTTATCAACCAATAATAAAAAAGAACATTAATGGGAAGGTGAAGAAAATCTGCCCTTTCTCGTGTACTTGTGAGAATAGTACACCACAGTATCGAGTTTCAGAGCAAGTGTCTTAGCGAATGAAGGACAATATACCCCGAGCTCGGACAATATTCGAAGAACCAAGCCTCAGCAAACAATAGAGAGAGTGTGGATTCTGAGAAACAAGTATATAACAGCAACCGAGCTCCCGTTCTAAGGCGATATAGCAATATTTTAACATCTAAAAATATAAGGACGAGGGAGAGGACAGACTGGACACCTGGATTACTGCTCACCCTTTGACGGGTAGCTCGGTTGCTTTTATAAGAACACGCGTGGGGTTGAGAATCGTAAGTACGAGGATCTCGGGTGACCTAATACTTGTTAGCTATCCACCGTCAGATGCTCGACTCCGACGTGAAGACCTAGCTTCGGTCATTAACACCCAGTCTCGGCAAGCTTTGCCATATATTGTTTTGGTTGTGGTTATTCTGTTCCTTGTACCAAGCCTGGTTTAAGTCTCTTCTGGTTCGAAATCTGTCTGTATCGTTATCTGTGTTAGTACATATCCGTATTAATTCTTCTCCTCGTTCCTATTTAATTATTTAAATTAGTCCCTCATCTTGAGTGTCCAGCAACAATAATAGCATCTTTAGCGTTAGGGGCTGTTATTGTTTGGATGGGTGTTATTCTTCCCTTCTCATTTTTTTGATTAACTTTTTGTTAGGTCGGTGCTCCTGTACCGACCCTCCATTAGAAAAAGGCACTGCCGAGCACTCTGGCACCTAGGTGATTATAAATGATATAATAAATGCCGTGTATAATGTACCCCAGCAGAGGATATTTATTACACAATGTACACTCACCTTTCTTAGAATTATATATATATATATATATATTTAAGTAATAATTGAGTTTTACAAGATTTCACATAAGACAGTTGTATATTTAGAAGCAGGATTTAAAGCCCCATTTACAACTAGGGAGGCGGATCGGTACTTAGTGGATTTATATATATATATTATATATAAGTATTATTCATTATTGTAGTAATTTTACACTTTCCATTTATTATTAATTATTTTGTCTTCATATTTTCGGACTTAGTAACTCTATTTAATTATGTCGCAATTAGTTATTTGATGTATTACCTGGCGCTAGTTATGCTAATTAATTTTTTATTATTTGTTTATTATTACTGTAGTCATGTTATTATTGATTAGCTTATATAATTATATATATTTATTATTATTATTATTATTATTATGTTCTATAATTGTATTATAATTAGATTCATTTTATAAGTTGATTTGTTATTAATTTATTATTATTCGATTATAAGTTTGGTTTAATATTAAATACTTGCCTTCCAACATTAAACACAGTAGTAAGTCCTGTTAATACCTTAGGCCGACGCTCATCTATATAGTTATTATTAGTACTGAGTTCCTTGACCTTGGGTATAGGTTATATATATTATGTAGTATCCTGTATTACTATACTATATATATATATATAATACAGATAGTATAATATCCATAACCTATATATACTTATTGAGAATATATATAGTAATATAATTGGTCACTACGTATAGTAGTTATACTCACCAGAAGGTATAAGTTATTAGTCATTAATCACTATAATATATATAATATATATATATATAAATATATATATATATATATATATATTATACCTTATATCCTTTAATCCTAATAATATAAAGTATATATATTACTACCTATAGAGTTTCAAAAAGCATAGATAGGAGATAATATATATTAATTAAGCAGTGAGAAACTATTTATTTAAAAAACTGTATAACTAGAAATTAAATATATTATACTTATTATTATTTTTTACTTGGGGTGTCGATCGGGTCAGACAGGGACTGGTTATTTATATTATATATTACTACTATATTATGTAACTATATAATATATGTCTATACTATATATTATATATATATATAAATATATATATAGTACACGTAACGCACACTTAGATTGGAGAGATGGTTACGACACAAAACCAATCTCAAGACTCACTAAGGCTCACAGATAGTATTGAGACGAGATTTCTAGCATTGTTTCTATATGAGAGACGATCTATTCTTATTATTTTAATTTTAATATTTGCAAAATTATTTTTGAGACAAAACAATGTATCAAGGCATAAGGTAAAATATAGCTGTAATAACATCAGTGGGTACACTAGATAATTACATAATAAGAGACATTTTCATTTTAACTCTGAGTATTCTCCACCTCATGGTGTGAGTATATGGTAAAATGCTCCTTAGTAATATATATATATATCACTGAGATAGAAAAATATATAATTCTCTGGCTTTAAATATATGCTCAATATATAATAACAAAAATAGTCCACTACTATATAACTATATATATATATATATATATATATAATATAATATCAGAGGCGACTCCTCACACTCGTGCTACTCGTGCTTAGCAAGAGTTTTGAGGTTAGTGTACTATCCGAACCAGACAACGAAACGATCTTCTTCACAATCTTTTTAAAGCTATGTTAGTAGATAATATCATTTATATTATTTCTTTTTTAGGTTTTTATGTGAAATAGGTCTATACTGCAAAGAGATACAGTTACGAGAAATATAAATCAGAGAGAATTAGTAAGAATCATGCGACATTATGATGAGATAATAAGACTACGTTTTTAATTTCCATATATGATATGACAACGGTAACACGTCTCATGCCTTCTTTCGAAAAAGCGGATGAGAAACATGTTGGAGAGAGCAGGTCGGTGAGACTACGAGCGTGCACATTTATAATATTTGATTTAGCGATATGTTAGTTAGTTTTTCCTCCCTGTCTATGCAATCTATGAGTAAACACACCTATCGTTTAATTAAACAATTATTTAAATTTAGAGATTTCTTGTAGTGAATGCACGTAATAGATCAAAATATTAATGGATTTCAATTCTAGATAGTCTGAGAGAGGTGAGAGAGATGTAAGACGAGAAGCGAATAAGTGTACCATTATCATAATTAGGCTATATTTGCTAAAAGTACAACTGGTAAAGGTGAATTGTGACTCGAAGTACCTCTGAGGAGATGAGCGTAGTCAATCAAATTATATTTATTTTCTTATTTTGTTATTGAAACAGGTCTACAAAAATGGGGTAACAATATTGTTACCGCATTAAAAAACAATTTAAGAATAAAATAATATATATATATAT